>CAJQUW010002771.1:0-126783 GCA_907163375.1 Prostheceraeus crozeri | reverse complement strand
ATCACTAGGGGAAGTGAGAGCTCTTTCCCGATTTAACCCGCTCTTTACAGTGAAGGACATCTTGTCACTGCCCGACAGTGGTAACAGGAACGCCGAGTCAAAGGTAGGTGCTCAGTAGTGGGAACTACCCTCAAAGCTGCCTTAGACTTAGTTTTAATTTCATCTGATAGCAGATTTGAACTCAGGACACTTGAAAACCTTAGTCTATATGTTAAAACTTTGAAAAAACTGAAAATTAAGAATTTTTAAAAAATTCCGCATTTTACTACTCATACTACTTTTAAAAAATTTTATCAGTAGTAAAGACACTATCAAACTTATATACAAACTTTGAAGTAGCAGATAGCTTGCCTACTTCAAAGATAGAGTCCTTTGCACCCGATATCGGGAGCTCAGAGCGACGACCGTCGCTTACCTCGTCTTTCGATGAAGTGATCGACTTACGTTGTCGGGGTTTTATATATGCTCGGAAGAAAACTTAAAATGGCTTATCTCCGAAAGTATTATTCGTAGCGACATGCGTTGTTGCAAACGATTCGACTCATCATTCTCTATCATATGACACCTGACCCATTCTGATATGCACGGGAAGTTGGTCCGCCAGCACATTCCATGTAACATGCCACAGTTGAAAAATTCTTAAGTGTGAGAGCTCCAGTGTGGTGAAAATTTAGAAAAAATTTAAAATTTCCGAATTTCAACTGGGACCTTAACAAAACATTTTTCATCAATTTCACCCCCCCCCCCCCCCCCCCCCCCCCCCCCCCCCCCCCCCCCCCCCCCCCCCCCCCCCCCCCCCCCCCCCCCCCACAGAGAAATTTGATGAACAATGTTTTGGTGACGGTCCCAGGTCGAAATTCCACACTTTGGAAAATTTTCAAAATTTTACCCATACAAAGTCACTCTGACACTTAGGATTTTTTCAGGTGAGCGAGCTCCGACCTAAAATCTTGTAACCGCTCTAACTTTTGAACGAAGACAGATAGGAACACGCCGATTCTTTCACTGAATTTGTCTCACTCTTAGCTTTCAAACGAGCTATCGCACGACAAAATCCGACCACAGGAAGCCAAGATCGATAGAAGCTACGGCTGTGGGGGGGGGAGGTCAGTGAAATTTGATGAAAAATGTTTTGGTGGCGGTTCCAGGTCGAAATTCCACACTTTGGAAAATTTTCAAAATTTTACCCATACAAAGCCACTCTGACACTTAGGATTTTTTCAGGTGAGCGAGCTCCGACCTAAAATCTTGTAACCGCTCTAACTTTTGAACGAAGACAGATAGGAACAAGCCGATTCTTTCACTGAATTTGTCTCACTCTTAGCTTTCAAACGAGCTATGGCACGACAAAATCCGTCCACTGGAAGCCAAAATCGAAGCAAGCTGTCCAGAGGGGGGGGGAGGTCAGTGAAATTTGATGAAAAATGTTTTGGTGACGGTCCCAGGTCGAAATTCCACACATTGGAAAATTTTCAAAATTTTACCCATACAAAGTCACTCTGACACTTAGGATTTTTTCAGGTGAGCGAGCTCCGACCTAAAATCTTGTAACCGCTCTAACTTTTGAACGGCTGGTCCGATTGACTCGCAACAAAAAATGTTGTCGAGCAGTTTTTTTTCCTCTTTCAAACGAGTAGCTGTAAGACAAAATCCGTCCACTAGAACCAAAGTTAGAAGATTGCTGTCGGGGGGGGGGGGTCAGTGAAATTTGATGAAAAATGTTTTGGTGACGGTCCCAGGTCGAAATTCCACACTTTGGAAAATTTTCAAAATTTTACCCATACAAAGTCACTCTGACACTTAGGATTTTTTCAGGTGAGCGAGCTCCGACCTAAAATCTTGTAACCGCTCTAACTTTTGAACGGCTGGTCCGATTGACTCGCAACAAAAATGTTGTCGAGCAGTTTTTTCTCCTCTTTCAAACGAGTAGCTGTAAGACAAAATCCGTCCACTAGAACCAAAGTTAGAAGTTTGCTGTCGGGGTGGGGGGGTCAGTGAAATTTGATGAAAAATGTTTTGGTGACGGTCCCAGGTCGAAATTCCACACTTTGGAAAATTTTCAAAATTTTACCCATACAAAGTCACTCTGACACTTAGGATTTTTTCAGGTGAGCGAGCTCCGACCTAAAATCTTGTAACCGCTCTAACTTTTGAACGGCTGGTCCGATTGACTCGCAACAAAAAATGTTGTCGAGCAGTTTTTTCTCCTCTTTCAAACGAGTAGCTGTAAGACAAAATCCGTCCACTAGAACCAAAGTTAGAAGATTGCTGTCGGGGGGGGGGAGTGGGGTGAGGTCAGTGAACTTGAATGAAAAAAATGTTTTGGTGGACGGTGTCCAGGGTCGGAGACGCGGAATCGAAATTCCACACTTTGGAAAATTTTCAAAATTTTACCAATACAAAGCCACTCAGACACTTAGGATTTTTTCAGGTGAGCGAGCTCCGACCTAAAATCTTGTAACCGCTCTAACTTTTGAACGAAGACAGATAGGAACAAGCCGATTCTTTCACTGAATTTGTCTCACTCTTAGCTTTCAAACGAGCTATCGCACGACAAATCCGTCACTGGAAAGCCAGCTGTCCGGGGGGGGACGTCAGCCGAAAATTTTTTCTCTCCGATTTCGCTGGAAACATCCTTCCTAACCCAAAATTTCACGTAGATTCCGAATCTGGCCTCCGTTTTCTCATCCGATGCTTCGTTTTGAAGCGCTAGACACCAAAACGTCCCAAATTCTAACTCTGTCGTTTTTTCGAAAAATGTTGAAAAATTTTTCTCACGCTTGCCTTGAAACTCACCCTACCGAAGCAGCATTTCACGCTGAATCGAATTGCCTCCGTTTCCTCATCCGCCCACTCTTCCACTCGAAACAACCCATTTTACAAACCAAAAAAAAACATTCAGCAGATTGCACCAAAAATCACCACTTAGCCTCAGATAATCCTGGCGGTAGCCCACGTCAACCTAGACGGTCGCCCACGTCAACCAGGCGGTCGGACCAACTCACCGAGTCTCTCACTCTGTCAATTGCAGGGGGGGGGGACGTCAGCGAACATGTGTGAACGTGGACCACCTGGCGGCACCACCCACGAAGGACCACAACCTCTGTCGTTCCAGAGGGGGGGGGATCAGACACGACAGCACCAGGCGGCCGAACGACACCTTCGTGCAGAGGGGGGGGGACGCAGCGATGGCCGCCATCTTGCGCGGTCCAAAAGTGGAGTTTTGCTTACTACTTATAATAGAGTTCAATACCTCCTAGAGGGTGCATATAAGAATAAAGTATTTACCAAAATCATAAATTTAATGAATAAAACATAAAATTGTAGCATCGACTTATTTAATTTGCCAAATTCAAATTAAATCCAATTAGATATTTTAACCGATAAAAATACATGCATTTCATATACATGTAATTGACCTTCTCCATAGAGCAATTTCATTAAATGAAAACTTTCGGTAAACTCCATTTTCTCAAAGTTTATGTATCTAGATTTCTAATTTTTCAAACCAAAGAAGGAAATTTCAAAATAAGTCCTTGTTCGACCGTCTTACCACGATTGTCCAGGGCACTGTTGGAGTTGTTTTTCGCAACGACCTGATGGCATTGCGGCCCATTTCAGAGGTGATTTTGAACTTGATGATGAAATGCTGTCTACAGCTGTGTACACTTCTCGTTAAGATTGTGAGGAAAAACTTTATGTGTTTCAAAGAATCCCCAAACACAAAAAGTACAAAAGGGAAGAGCTCAGGAGACCAGCGGCCCATAGCATTGTCCGAAAAATAAATTTTATCGAAGAAAGTCTTTATCTTCGCGGATTTTTGCAGGTAAAATCTTACAATGCTGTCTCGCAATCTTTCTTCGTTGTAGCTCTTGTGTTACTTGCATTTGTTAGAACGAGCCCTAGATCATGTCTCACTACATTGTGAACATAACCGTAAGAATAGCTTGTAGCTGAAGCTGCTTGGCTAATTGATGTTGAGAGTTGCTTTACGAATAATGTCAGAAATTTGCTTTGCTTTCTCATCACCGGTTATTCATTGTCAATCAATGGTATGGTGCTGTAGAATAAGAGAAGACTATCTTTAGTAGTGATAGAATTCTCCGTACAGAACAGCCTTTCTAGACCCAGAAAACAACTTCTTTCTTCTCTCTCCACGAAACTGATGATGTTGGAAATGTGTCGTACGAACGTGGCTACTACCGATGACGCATTTTTCTGATTGATCGGTTGGAGAATGATTTGGGCACTGAAGCTGAAATGCACTGTCCTACTGTCTGACCCATTATTTGCTGTCGTCGGTATTGAAATAGCAAATGATAACAAAGCAGTAAACTCTCGATTGGTTCCCCATTCAAGGAGCACTCTATAAGTGCAGTAAGTTGGTTGAAGACTGGACGTGTATTTGTCGATCTCATACATCGACGCATGAAAATAAAATTTTTCAATTTTTTAACCCTGAAGGCAGCTGTGATTTTTGATTATGCAATTTTGAAGACAGAAAAGAATCAAATTGCTTCACTGATTACAGTCAAGTCAACTAATTAAGAAATACTCATGGAGATATTATTTGCTATTGAAAATGAGTCACTTTTGATCATGGTGCCGATGCACTCATCAAATTTTCAAGATGCCTGTTATGTATAGCTGTATAGTTAGCTTTCGAGATTTATACTACTTTTTTTGACTGACTTTGGCGTGATGGGTTATAAAACGAGCCGTAGGCGAGGTTCATGTCTACCATAGCTAGTCGATAATACTTATTAACACAATAGGCACCAGTAGGCAGTAGCCTAGACACCAGTACAGGATACCATCGGGTCTTTCGTTTCCCTTATTCAGGCTGGTAAGGCAACATTGCATCTCATATTCCGTTAGCATCAGAGGATGATATTGCAACACTATTGTCGGTAGAATCTGATGAAATAACATTCTTGCCATTTAGCATTCTGAAATATATACTCATGTCATCAGCAGATAGCTTGGCCTGTTTTGTAAAGATCGAAGAGTTGAAGTTCGAGACACGTGTGTTCGAAAGCTTCTGCCTTGTAGTGCGGCAGCCAGAACTAGTTTCTCTAGGAATTGAGGCCGAAAATGAGAATTTCTCACAATTATGTGCACCCTAAACCACCATGAATCTGCACGTCTGTCGAGTTCTAGTTATTTCCTCTTCTTGTTAGACGCAATCAAAGAAAAACACATCCAATGGGACGTACATTGCAGTTTTTGGTTAAAATGAAATTTTCTTTGTCTTCTCTTATTACCTGAAAAGTAATAAATAAAGCCATAATTTTCGACATGATATGTCTTCAGGTCATTTCCCATTATATGTAGCCCATGTGATATTATCATGGCTATGATCGACTATGTATGCGAGAATGTGGTTCAATGTGGATAATGTGAGCTAAAATGTTGGTGTTTGCTGACAGTAGTAGGCTTGCCAAATCTGAATGTGTGTAGCCTCATAGATATGTGTCCATGAGTATGATAGGAAATTACCTGAAGACATATCCTGCCGAAAATTGTGGCAGCAGACATAGTATTTTTCAGTTGATAGTAGGAAATATAACATATTTGATTTTAACCAAATACTGCGATCTACACTGTAAATCGCTGGATACGAAAATTACATACAATTTGAAACTGACATCTGAAACGAGATTCTCGTATGCTTACAGAGATCTGGTATGTTTTTCATACGAAATCTGACTTACTTTTGTATAGGATTGCTATGTAACGATACGAACTATTCTATCTGTGATTGGCTGTTTTACAATGAAATACGAGTTGTTAATACGTAACGAGTTAACTACGTTAATACGAGTTAACTACTTTTGCGTTCATAAATTATAATGTTTTTATTTCGGATTGATAATATGCTGAATTTCAAAATTACGTAATGCATAATTGTTGATGGTTGAATACTTATTTATCATTCATGAAATTCCTTAGACTTACATGTATTAAAATCGAATTCAGTATTGAAAGTATGATTCTTGAATGTCATTATTTCACTACTTACAAAACAGTAGTAACATTAGTGTGATCTTTATTGACAAAAGGCCTTAAATCAACATGCTTTAGCCATAATTGATGCTTTCTTTTTACATTGTGTTGGTATGGCTTTAGTATGTAAAGCATGCCACACTTGAAATAACATACGAAAAACATACAAATATACACAGAAATATACCAAAAAAATATTTTGGTATGCATCCTTCGTATGTGATTGGTATTGAGGGATTTACAGTGTACGTCCCATTAGATTAACATGTATTTTCTTTGATTGCGTCTAACAAGAAGAAGAACTAACTGACTAGAACTCGGCAGACGTGCAGATTCATGGTAGGCATGGGTGTATATCATTCTGTGAAAGTCTCATTTTGGCCTCGTTCCTGCAGAAACTCATTCTAATTGTCGTACTATTACTGTCTTTAAAAGATAAATCCATTTTGCGCAGTCACTTTTTGTATATTTCGTTGTTATACGCTCTCCATGTGATATAAGTACATCCCAGTAACAATTTAAGGTTCAATCTTTCTGAATATGAACATTGTTATCCAAGGTGGCCGTTGCTGCGGAAGCGTGCAGTTGTTTAGGGGAAACAATGGTCGATCAGAGACCACATCATAAAATCTTTGCATGCTTCTGTAGATCTACATGCATTATTGAGATTCAAGTTCGACAGTTACAGTAGAATCTATGCTCTAAAGTTTGCATGTCAAAGTAACCAAAGTGACTGAAGGTGAAAGTTTCTCTTTGAAATTCCAGGAATTATGCAGAGTCATTAAACAGAATCTGGATGAGCGTCATGAGAAGTTGTGGCACTGTTTGATGATCAGAGGAGCGTACTGGACGTTTTACAGCCATGAACCCGGATGCTCTTTGTCTTTCAAGCTTGGATCGCGAATATTCGTTGTTTGGCGCACGCCATCATTTTAAACTTCAATGACAATCCATTTTGATGTATTTGATCTATCTTCATTTAGTTTATGGGTTTGTTTTCTTTTGTAACATTTTGTAAAGGTATTTTTAATAATAGATTTAATATCATTCTTACTACACGGATGGAAAGTGCTTTGTATTACGAGTACACATACTGTAGCACAATGCAAACTGTAAACAGTGAAATGGCAGCCAAAATAGCAACAACATTGAGCATCCAATTACCACAATATATAAACATTTGTGTTGAAATGTAGACAAATTAACTGATTTGTCATTGTATTTCACGGGGCCTTTCGCCAAGCTCTTATCAAGTGAAACTATATAGTATATAAACTATATATCAAGTGAAGAAATAAAGTTAGTATGCAACGGTCTCATATACAACATAAAGGAGAACTCCTCCACTAAACGTTGGAATCGGACAGGCATCCATCCTCCTTCCAATAACCGGTTCCATACCTCCAGTCTGCAGAAGAAAGAAGAGGTGTATGGACCATCCCCCCGTAAGATGAACACTTACTTGACCCTGCCCTTCCTCGGTGATCGCTTCTCCTACAAATTGAAATTTCTAGTCCTTACGGCAACCGCTTTGGTTTTCCCGGCTGTTGAGCCCAAGATTGCTTTCACCAAGCGCATGCCGGTTCGATCTCTCAAGGATCCGCTGCCTCTCTCCGGTGCGTCCAACGTAGTCCACAAATTTGAATGTAGCTGTCGACAGTTATATTGGGCGTACAGAGAGATAGCCTGTATGCCATATGTCCACTGTCGACGTGGGCCATGCAAGGATGCACAAGACCGAAATCGTCAGCGGAGCCAAACCGTGCAGTTACACGACACGTGATCACCTGCCCTTCATTCGCAGCTGACAGACCAAAATTGTTATTCTTCAACCGCATCCTGACGTCACGCCATCCACTGCTTCTACCCTATCTTGAAGCTATGTTCATCTGCGATCTCCGTCCAGTATTGTGCATCTAAAAACAATCACTATTGACTCTCACACTGCCATGGATTTGACTTCAATTCACTTTCTCTTTCATGCTGTATATAAGACCGTAGTGCACTAAGTTTACTTCTTCCGGACGTTTCACTTGAGAAGAGTCAAGCGAAAGGCCTCGTGAAATATAATGACAAATCAGTCAATTTGTTTACAATTCATCAAAAATTTGATAAAGGCCACTAAGTGCTTCAACAGATATCTGACAACCGAAATATCAGACAAAAACGGTATACGTTTCTAATTTTATTGCAAAATGGAACATTTTCAATATATTACTGACTACCACATTATTGGCAGTAAAGTTGTTGTCCCATATTCATTTCAACAGACTAGTTGATCAAATCTGATGGTTGACGACGAGGGAGGCGATGCGAACTTTTGGATCTACATGTAAGTGAACAAGCCGAAAAAGTGACGAAGCCTTCTGTCGAGACCGTTGGAGGCTGAACATGCGAGCAGTAACTACACTTTCAGCTGTCGCCAAGAACGCTATAGCGAAAGTGTGGGCCTAGACATTAGTACTGTCACGAACCACTCACTCTTAAGCCACCCACAGCGGGTATGGGAAAGCACATGTATTTTCTGGCGCGTACATGTGGTACCAGCTACCTGGCATTAAGAACTTCATTTATGGCAAAAGTTTTTATGAATTTTACAACTTCGAATGCGAAAATGTTCTCGAAAAGCCGCTGGCTTAGTAGCCGATATGTACTTTTCCATGCCGCAAGTTTCTCAGACGTGTTTCTTGGAACGGAAAACTTCTTTGTCGTAATTGGCATACTGCTTTATTATGTGAACAGTCACTATAGAAACGAATAATCGTCACTCTTGGAGTTATATATTGAGTATATATGACATTGGTTACCATCGTTCATTGTGACATACATTGCTAGCATCATCGGAGATATTTTTATGTAGAATTTCGGTTTATCACATGACAACTGATGCTGAAGGTGGAATTCTTCTCCATGTCACTTTCAAGAACAACTGTCGCACAAAGGAGTTGTCTGCATGAATTGAAACAAAGGTCTAACACTTATCCTATACGCACCACAAGGTTTCGGACTAGCAGTTGCTTAACATTGATGCTGCAGATTTGTTAATCACTAGCATCTCACTATCTAGCACTGACTCTGTGCGGTCGCCCCAGTGAGCTCAATTCTAGCGATTGGCATTAGTCATTAGTTGGGAGAAGGAACCGTAGATCCACCTCGGATACATTACAGTTCCCAGTGAGAATTGGTACCTCTGCCAATCACCCAAACTCGAATCCGGGAGTAAGTAAAAAAACCGTTGTTCAAATACGATTTGAGCTTTCTTCAGAAATCGATAAATCGGTTGGAAGCGATAGCGGCAATGCTTCCTTTTTGATTTTTACATTAAAAGTTGAACTGAAGATTGATAAACATTATGAAGCTGCTAAAACAAGGGTGAGATGTAAATCGGACTGAAAGTTTCTCAAGAGAAGCAGCCACTTTTTATTAGCGAAGTATTGGCATCAAGACGTACCAGTAATTAAGATTCACGGTAATGTCCATGCGGTTTGTGAACACAGAAATGAAAAGATACATTTCCAATTCTCGATCAAAAGATAAGACAATAACTGTTACAAGACGTGCACACTCTTATGTAAAAAAAAGTGATGTCAAAAATGCGTGCGCTGCAATGAATGACTATGAAGAGCATACATGTAGTCAAATGCATTTTAGAATGTGTGCCGGTACATTCTTACATAAAGTTGACTTTACAGATAATAAAGTGGCGTTGTAATTTGACGACAATGTCAAAGAAAAGTCAGACAGAATAAAATGGGAAAATTTTGGTCGTAAATTTATCATAAAAATTGGCTTTCATAAATCAACGTGAAAAACAACAATCTTCTGAATAATAGATATTATTCAATAACATAAAATAAAAGGTTTTCAAAATAAATTTATGTCGGCTCAAAGTGAGTCAAATAAACGATGCGCAGACAAAGAAAGAATTGTATGTTTTATTCGCTCTGGCATAAATAATACGTGAATTGACGGAAAAATAGTTTACAAACATAATGCTGTAGGGAATATTTCGAGGATTTCGACATCTGGTACAGGGCGACAAGTTTCTTTCCTGTTCAAATGCTGCTGAGGGCATTGAAGTAGATTTCCATCTTTGCATAAATGATTTTGGAACATCTTTGATAGGAAAGGATGGTTTCTGGCTGATAATGGTAGTTTGCCAAACAAGGGAAAACACAACAACTGAAAAATCAAAATGTTGCATGCGCTGAGAATTTCTTGTTCGCTTACAGTATTTTCAAATTTCGGATCACATGCAATCTCTGTGAAGCCTATTGTCATTACAACATGGAAATAGTTATTCAATTTCAGATCTCTGAGGAGTTTCAATTCTTTTCGTCGAGGGATATAGGGTCGCTTTCTAGCGAATGTTTCCTCAACTTCAATATTCTTCGACATTATCATCAGATTATGTAAATTCTCTGTTGAGCAACATATAGTCCTGCAGCCAGATCGTATTTCTGCAGGGAACGAGGCCGAAAGTGACACTTTCACAAAATGATGTACACCCTATGCCTACTACGAATTGACACGTCTGCCGAGTTCTAGTGAGTTCCTCTTCTTGTCAGACAGGATCAAAGAAAACACATGCAAATCTGATCGGCAATGTATGTGAGAATGTGGTTCCATATTAAAAATTATGACTCTAGACTTAATACTCTCCAGCTGATAAGCGAAAACGTAGAAAATTTCATTTCAGCCAAAAACTGCAATCTGCGTCCCATTAGACTTGCATGTGTTTTTCTTTGATCCTGTCTGACAAGAAGAGGAACTCACTAGAACTCGGCAGACGTGCAGATTCGTAGTAGGCAGAAGATGTACATCATTCTGTGAAAGTGTCACTTTCGGCCTCGTACACTGCAGACACTCGTTGTGGCTGCAGGACCAATATCCGATGGAATGCTATTTACACCATTGTACAGTGTGATCAAAAATATTATTTAATATTGTACATGTAGAATAAAGTTTATTGAATTATATAAAGCATTCTACGTCATAAGAAACGTGAGGAATATTCCACATTTGAATGAAAGGCACTCTTCATCACAAGACAAAAATGAATAATATACTCAACCATCCTTCTCAGATATCTGTACTATAGAAAGGACATATAAGAAGCTATCATAGATTGCTGAAGAATAAAAAATTGAATAAATATGCACATAAACAGTTGAGTAGTTCTCTGAGGAGTGTTGAAGTATTTTCAATTTTCGAATCATATACAATCTCATACCTTTTTCATTACAACATGAAAATGGCTATTCCATTTCATATCTTTCATCCAAATTGCTCTAAGGAGCTTCAGTTCTTTTCGTCGAGGGATATAGGGTAGCTTTCTAGCGATTCTTTCCTCAACTTCAGTATTCCTCGACAACAGATTATGCAAATTCTCTGTTAAAGAAACTCAACCTTCCGTCTCACATATCTGTGCTATAGAATGAAAGGACATATAGAAAGTTATCGTAGATTTCCTTCATTATTTCGCTTCTATCCGGAAAGAGGCAAAATCGGACGGTTGAATTAGATTAGAAGCATCATAACGAAAAGTAATTTTACAAAATTGAAGAAAGAAAACGAACTAAGCAAATAAAGAGTCAGAATGAGAAATTTAGTTTTAGATAAAATGAGAGATAGGCTGAAGTTCAGAATGAAAGGTGTAGATCAGTTGGCAGAAATTTGTGAAATCTCTCGAAATGCATGGACAGCAATTAGAATGTGGGATCATTCCACGGTGACGGTTGTTTCATTCTGAGTAGTTAGCAATTCATAAATAATTCCCATCGAATTCGAACTGCTCCCAGGATAATCACATACATTGAAAAATATTGATCAACAATAGTTTTAATATAATTTCAAGCCATCTTCCGTTTATAGCACAAAATGTACTCGGTGACGGGCAGTAATAAAAGAAATACGCATTTATCTGTCAATAAATGTCTTTCATCCACGCCTTGCGAGTGAATGTGTCACGCGCCTTCATACTTAAAAATACCCGCCTTCACGTACATATACATATAGTTGGATCACAGAATTAGATTGTTCAAACGTATCACTTTGCTAGAAGTGCAAACTGATTCAAAACGATGGCACATGCAGGAACTTACTAAGTGAGCAAAAAGAAATTTTTAATGCCTTAAAGAGATAGGAAAAATAGTCGTGCGTCGTTTGCGGATTGCTGTGAATTCCTTCCGAGTTCTCCAATCGCCACAATTCCTTCAGATTCGAAGAAGTCAGATAATTGTGCAAAAGTTTTCTCGATAATGTTGGTCGTCTGATGTCGTCTTGATGTCGTCTGTGTCTCTTTGTTGTGAAAGTCGGTTGATAACGGTCACTGAAGCTTCGCACAATTTGACGCATTTAATGTTGAACTGGCTGCTCGTTGTTCGATTGCTATGGCATTATGTCAGTAGATTGTGCCATTTCATTAGCGTTACATGCTCCAATTCTTCCTTTCTAGTCAAACAGAAGAAGAGACGGCCGGTGTTATGCTATTTACCTTCCCCTACACACAGTTTACGATCAAAAAGCATAGGGCTATATTCATTTTCTGGGGAGATACTTAGTGCTCAATTTCGTAGCGGACTATTATTTTCTCCTTTTACTGATATTCCCTCCAGATTTTTTCACTATCTTGTGATTTGTATTTTCCCCTTTGGAAATTCATTTTCCCCCTTCTCATTACAGCTATCATTTCAGTTCAAGACAGAAGCATCTTTCATCCAATTATACGCTCGTACATTTATTAGAAAGTAATTTTGAAAGTCAATCAACAAACTTCAGCCAATCAACAAGTGACAGCCATTGACACCCTTCTTTAGGACGATGTCTTTAGGACGAATAAAAACAGATCTGTCTTTATTCACTGAATGGTACAGACTTTGTTCGACCAAGTCGCTCTCATGCCACCGCCTTTTCTGTCGTCACGTCTTTTGTTCATAATCAGGACTTGATCTCCCACCACGAATTCCGCAGACCCACAATTCCGTCGTCCACTCCTTGATCTTCGTCATCATTATTATAGATATACTATTATGCATTGCAAGAAGCCACATTTTTGCTCTAGAGGTTTTATTGTTCTCTATTTCTATGGTCTAGACTGTCTAGTGCACATGATGATAACATTCACAAAATCATTTTCTCTAGGAGAAAATGAGTGCATACAATTAGTTTCCGTCCAGCATAGGTAACTGACTGTATGGAGAAACTGTATGGTGTGATGATGTTGTACGATTCATCTTCCGGCCAGGAGCAACAATGTAAGCATTTAACTATCCGGGGGAAATAAGTGAATGGAGAATATGAATAGCATACCACTGGTCTAATTCTGTGAGTTGGATGATCAGGCGCTGGCACAAGTGCTTGATCATGAACGATCATAGAAATTAACGATACCATAGAAAGTCTGAATTTATCTACTTCTATGTGAACAATCAATGAAATCTCTATGACAAGCAAGCAAATTTGATAAGTGGAATTACAAGCAAAGGCGAGAAAACAATGATAATCGCAATATCAAGCAATAGGGATCCAAAATGAAACAGAAGGACAAATTCAAGAGGATTGTTAAAGCGTAGAAAGCTTTAATCCCATAAAGTATATGAACTGCATCTATTTTGAAAAGTGCTTTTTCCGGAGATCTGAAAATTGCAATTTTTAAAACCTTTTGATGATAACTTTTAACGATGAGCATCGATTTTCAATATCAGCGCGTCATTTTATAGATATGAATCCCAGAATCATACTATGATCATCTGTTATACCATTGATATCGAATACATCATTGGAAATTCAAATGTTATATAGATACTACTTATGAATCCTTTTAGGAGTAGTGGTTCGCGTGAATATTCATTCACATGTCTGTTCTAAATCAGTTAGATTCCTGCGATTGTCCTTCTTCTTTAAAGTCACATATGAAGGTATCTTGATCTGTGGAATGCCATTTCAGCGATACTTTTGAGACCTTGCTTTAAAAAGAATTTGTATGCTTGAGTTGAATTCCATGCACAAATCAATCCAATGAATCTCTTTTTTTTGTAATCACTAGTGCCTTCTCAGCACATTCAGCCAGTGAGGCATAAAAAGCCAAAATTCGACAAAATTTCTGGTTTTTTTCAAATATCGGTCGAAATTGGTGATTTAAAATTTTTAAGTGCAATTTATAACACGATGACGAGCGAGTTGGATCAAATTAAGTAAGTAAGTAAGTAAGCGTTTATTCAAATATTGATGATTTTGTAAATTTGATAATTTACGATTTTCGTAAAATTACAGAAAGAGACACAGAAAATAATAGCAAAAATACTGTCATTGAATCAATAACACATCTTGGAAGATACATGCATTTATGAATTAACTACACAAACTAGGAATTTACGTAATAATTCAGCTGGAATATTCATTTAAAAGGACACACATCCAAGGAATGAATGAGTGGAGTCTACGTGATGTCTTCACACTAGGGATACATAAATGATTAGTACGGGGCAAGCGAAGAGGAATCAACGGATGCAGTGGATGCTCGTCATGAAATTCACAAATATTAAAAAAAGTTGGTAGCACGTGTTCTTCTAACATTGGCAAGAAGAGGAAAATTACCACAATCACATGATTTACCACAAATAGTTCTGTGGGCAAGATTTTGAAATCGTTGAAGTTTGGCTTCAATACAACTTGGTACAAAAATAAATAAGGGGGCACAGTAAAGTAGCAGACTAGTAATTAAGGAATGATACACAGTGATAAGTTGTTTCACGGGAATAACAGGTTTTAGCATTCTTATAACATACGTACGTTGAGCGGCAACTTTCAAAATCTTATTGAAATGCGCATTCCAGGTTAAATTACAAGTCCAGTAAACACCTAGGATCTTAACAGCATCGACAGACTTTATGCAATCATACGCTCACCACGATGAAAAATCATCTGCACAGATTTATCCAAATTTAAAGACATTTCATGCTCCAAGATCCAATTACAGATATGAGACAAATTATTAGGATGATTTCCAGTAGACAGACACTCTACAAGGGTTATATCGTCAGCATGGACAATTAAGGATGCATCGGACGAAACACTGAGTGACCCCATAAAGGCCGCGAACAACGAAGGCCCAAGTATAAAACCCTGGGGTATGCCATAAGGTATAAATAAACTTGGTCCATAGGAATCATTTAGCTTTAGCCTCTGGGATCTGTCACACAAATAGCTTTTTAACCACAAAAGGAAACCGCGATTAACATGATTGTCCAGCAAGTGATTTAATAGACAATTGTGACCCAATTTGTCAAACGCTTTCGTGAAATCAAGGCAAGTCAATCTCACAGCTCATGTCAAGATATAAAGTGACAGCATCGTGAATGCTTGTCAAAACACTGGTTGTTGAACCAAATTTACGAAATGCGTGCTGTGACGGCCCGTATAGACCGGATATTTCTGAAGTCACAGAATCAAGGACGAGCCTTTCAAAAATTTTACTGATAACCGGAGTTATCGCAATAGGACGAAAATCTTTTGCACCAGGATTACGACACTTCAGAACTGGTACCACGTCCGCACGCTTCCAACACATCGGATAGGTTCTAGTATCAACGGATGTTTGATAGATGTGATGCAGAGGAAAAGAAATCCAGTCAGCGCCATCCTTAAGGAGTCGGTTTGGGATGCCATCACTGCCCATAGACTTCTTCAAAGAAATGCGGGATAACGCTTGACTCACACCGGTGACACTTGAATTTAACCTCCAAGGCTCATTGATGATGGAATGCTGACCGATATTCGTACCATAATTAAAGTTCTTGGAAAGTTCATCATGAATAGCATTAACACCTTCATCACTACCGCATAATTGCTTCAGATGTCGAAAGGCATCGTAAGACGTTTTACCACGTACCTCATCGTACCTCAAATTAACACGTCTATAAGAAATGTCGCATGCGAAATGTGCTGTTCCGTGAATTTTATGTGATTTGGAGGAATTGAGCGAGGAGAGATTCGCCCTCTACCGTCTTGCCTACTTATTTACTTGTACTTGCAGTCGCAGGGCCACTAAGGTGAGCGTGGCGACCAGGTTGGACTTGTGCCATCCAGGAGAGTCGATGACGACCAGGAGGACGACGCCATCCCGAAGGTAGAGGAAGAGCCGAAGCGGCGAGGATCTGGATTGCGGGGGTTTCGGCACCAAGGCGGGCAACATGATCGAGAAGCCGATCCTTCAACGGACGATGGTTGTCAGGCGCGTTGAGACAGCAGCTCTGGTACACAGATCGTCATTCGACACACGGTGGCACCACCGAATAGTGTGGATTTGACGGAGGCAGGATCAGTGAAGGGCGTCTAGGGGCACCAATTTTCGCAGCCATATAATAGAACGGGAAGCAGCATCTAAGGTCATGGCTTCAGCTTGCCTCCCTTCAAAAATGTTGAACATTAAAATTGGCATAATATGCATAATGTTGGCAAATATATATGTAATGTTTGTCATGAAGATCAATCTTCATCATTTGATGAGAGAGTTAGAGAAAGTAACGTGTGTGAAGTTAGCCGTACCAATATCCGTACCACATCGAAAATCGTGTGTGCCACTCTCAAAAACAGCATTTACACATAATTTTAGAGTGTGCCAGCTTGTGCCACCAGTAATTTTTCAAAATAATGCAGCAGTTTGCGAGAAATCGTCCATCAAAACTTCGAGGTGGTACGGATGTGAAGTTAGCCGTACCAATTTACAGAAAAAATCTTAAATCGCATCTTTATGAATTTTCAACCACATGGACGTCTAAAATAACACGTCTAAAACATGTGCCACCCACTACTTTGTCAAAATTCACAATACTTACTGAGAAAATGGACAAAGTGACCTCAAAGTGGTACGGATGTGAAGTTAGCCGTACCACTTGTGAAAATCGCGTGTGCCACTCGAATCAACACACCCAATACACTTATTGGGAGTGTGCCAGCTTGTGCCACCCCTCAGACAGCCCCAACTCTGCGTAGAATCCGCACAAATGCGGATTTTCGTCCTCAGCCACGCCCACAGCCCATCCGTACCACTTGTGAAAATCGCGTGTGCCACTCGAATCAACACACCCAATACACTTATTGGGAGTGTGCCAGCTTGTGCCAGCTTGTGCCACCCCTCAGACAGCCCCAACTCTGCGTAGAATCCGCACAAATGCGGATTTTCGTCCTCAGCCACGCCCACAGCCCATCCGTACCACTTGTGAAAATCGCGTGTGCCACTCGAATCAACACACCCAATACACTTATTGGGAGTGTGCCAGCTTGTGCCACCCCTCAGACAGCCCCAACTCTGCGTAGAATCCGCACAAATGCGGATTTTCGTCCTCAGCCACGCCCACAGCCCATCCGTACCACTTGTGAAAATCGCGTGTGCCACTCAAATCAACACACCGAATACACTTATTGGGAGTGTGCCAGCTTGTGCCACCCCTCAGACAGCCCCAACTCTGCGTAGAATCCGCACAAATGCGGATTTTCGTCCTCAGCCACGCCCACAGCCCATCCGTACCACTTGTGAAAATCGCGTGTGCCACTCGAATCAACACACCCAATACACTTATTGGGAGTGTGCCAGCTTGTGCCACCCTCAGACAGCCCCAACTCTGCGTAGAATCCGCACAAATGCGGATTTTCGTCCTCAGCCACGCCCACAGCCCATCCGTACCACTTGTGAAAATCGCGTGTGCCACTCGAATCAACACACCGAATACACTTATTGGGAGTGTGCCAGCTTGTGCCACCCCAGTGTGAAAGCCAAAGTCGGCCGGAAGTCGGTCTGACTTCCGCCGGTTGGCATGAGTCGGCATAAATTTTTAATTTCGAAATCTAGTACTTTTGAGTAAAGAAATCATGATAAAACAAAGTAAATGATGCTCACAGTTGAATCTAGACAGTTTGTGATTGATCTTTTATCAGTGTATAGATTTTTATTATGTTGGCAAAAGTTGGCATGCCAAGCTGGCGCATAAGTTTGCAACCGAAATTGGTCCCACTTCCCTCAGAGTTTGGCAACACAATTAGTAGTTCTGCTTACTTCTGTGTTGTCGTTGGTTTGGTATTACATATTTTTACCTGTTTATGAATTGTTTCCATTGTATATATGCAAATAAGGTGGAGAAGTAATGCATTCTTTCACCACAATTGGAATAATTTTCAATTACGATTATGTGATGCATTGATTAAACTTTCAGTATAAATTATTTGCATATCACCTAAGCCTACCGGAGTTCCGGTACTATTTTTAACAAATGCATCATTTTGGTCTCTTCGGGTACCAGTTGGGCCTACTTCATTATTAAGTGCTATCGATATCAGTAAGCCCTAATTAGGCCTAATTTTTATTGCGTTATTAGGATCTTTTTAATTCATACTTAACAATAATTTGTAGACCTGCATTTATGGATAATACTCATTACTATTGATATTGATCATATTGATTTTGTGTTACCGATGTTTCCTAATAATTCGTCATAATCGCTTTCGAATTTCAAAAGTAAGGCAAGAAGCCTGAGGACTCGTCACTTTCTCGTTTCTTCTCTTTCTACTCACTTATCTTCCTCTTCCATTTCTTGTCTCTCCTCAGCTCACTTCTCTTCTTTATCTTCTTGTTCTCTCCCTCTCTTCGTCATATCTCTTCTGTCGTTCATCTTCTCTCTTTCTCTCTCCCTCACTCACTTCTTGCTGTCTATTTCCTAAATGGTTTTGTAAACTCTACTTATGTTCATCTTCGAAAACAAATTGATCTTTATGCATATCCTGCGTAAAAATGCATCAAAAATTTCTCCCCATAAATTTCCTAAAAATTTGATTCATGAAATCATAATTATTTCGCATGATATGATATACTATTATGAAATCAAAATTTTGCGTCTGCACTTTTTTGCATTTATTTCAATTGCAATAGTTCAATATCAGAAGAACGCACTCCAGTTGATCCTTTTTATGTGGGCCTATGTCTTCCGACGCAAACCTCACATTTCATTACTGAAGGAGAACTGCGCGCGCAAATTATTTCCATACGCCCACCCAGGCTATTTAGCGACCTTCAATCGACGCGCCTCATTCACATGACAATGACAGGGAGAAAAGATATCGCTCGCGGACATCATTTCATGTTACTTGTGCTCCGCGAGTAAAGGAGAATCGCGCGCACAAAATATATCCGTGTTCCCGCCTGGGCTACTGATATTTAGCGACCTTCAATCGGCGTGTCTCAATCATCACATGACAGCGAGAAAGGTTGCAGAGGTCATGGAGTCATTCATATTCTACTTGCGCAGCGCATCGGTCTTAGATTCGTGTCCTGTGAAACAGTTTACTGCCTACGATCAAAAGTACTACCCAACTTTTTAAAACGATGCCTTGATCACCATTTGCTTCTTTGGACATTCAGAGGAAATTCAAATCTGCTACCGCTGTTCGACCTTCACAATCAATTCGCAGAAGTCATTTATGGATCTTTTCAAGTTGCAGATATAGGCAGTTGCCGTGATTAAACTTCTGCCTTTGTCATCTTACAAAACATTTTGTGATTTGATTCACTCTTCATATTTAGCGACTTTATCTCCGACATTGTTCGCTGACAGAAACAGATCTTTGAAAATCATCTCATGATCGGCATTCTCACGTAGTCTGGACCCTGATGCACATGATCTCAAAATGTGTTCCAACGATTGATGTCATCAATTGCGAGCTTACAGGTGAGATGTCTAATTTCTTTTCTGCACATGTAGGGGTTGCTGAAAATAAATGATCAACTGCATAAGTTATATTTCACGAAATTATTTTTATATATAGTTTTGAATAAGCAGAATTACCCAGGTGTAAGTGATCTTTCTCTTTATTATGCAAGATGGCATTTACATGCCATCATGACATCATTTTGCAAAAAAAGAAAGATCGCTTGCACCTGGGTCCGTCATCTTGTCAAAACTAACTGCATATGACTCAATCTCTGCTCGGCATTATTATATAGATGCTGAAGCTTACCAAATAGTTTTGGAATGAAATATCTATTCATCTATCGTGCGCCAGCTGTCAATGAGTCTGCTTATATCTTGACAACTTTCAAATAGTCCTATTCGTTAAATATTAAAACATAATAGCCTAATTTTAATGAAAAGACAAATAATGAGAAGTTATTGATTTCAAATTTCAAGAAATTATATTGATGATTGTATTGGTGCGATTGGGTAATATGCAAGTTAATAGAGTGCGATGCGGTTAATGGATATTCAAAAAACAAAACTTCCATATTTAAATTCTCATGCATGGATTCTGTCTGAATCTTTGTGAACTTCGTATTTTATTCGATATGACGAAACCAAAGTGTTGGACGGAACAGTGCAATTTAAAAATAGAAAATATTTACATGTGAAATATATAGTGCATGTACAGTAAAATCATGAAACTCCGTACTTGATCAACATTCAATGAAATCATTGCCCTGAATGTCTACGTATTTGATAAAATCGCGAGATGTTCGACACTGCTCCTTTCAGCAGGTTGTCAGTTTATCGACGAAAATTTGGATAATTTAATAGAGATATTTAATAATTACATAGCTTCCCTTGGATATATGATTTTGTGATCTTTTGAATGTACTCCGTTCTCGAATGGTGCAAATGGGAAGCTGTGCTTCTTTAGGTTGGATGTAAAGACTATCTCTAGAAAATTTCTATTCCTAGCTGTCATTGACGATGACATTATCTTAAAACTGAGTAATTATATCATTTTATGATTCTTGTTTGGAGCATTCGAAACTACAATATCTAATTTTCCGTATTATTGTGTTTGGTGTTTGCATAGTTTATTTATCATGTACATGTTTAACATTTGTCTTTTTTTATCCTCCTTCATTTAGTTGTCTACCTATATTTCTTCCTTGCCTTGTTTTCGTTGTCTGAGTGTATAGTCAATTAGTATTACGCAATGTCTGTTGCTGTCTATGACCTCCTTTGCGGAGCGAGCGCAATCTGTATTTTGTTTCTGTTTGCCAAGATTTCCCGTGTGTTTGGCCTTGCCACTCGCATCACATACTTGCTCACCTGTATTTGTTCTCCCCCTCTTATTTGCTCATGTTCAATTCACGCGGACCAATGTGTGATACTGCTTTTGGTGTGTGACACACATTCTGACTCGCAAAAAGTTTGAATCGTATACGAATCGTGCAGCTGTGTGCCGCATGGAGTAGTACATCCTAGCTGTGCGAATTGTTGGGGCTTCTGCTTTGATGAAAGAGAAACTAGCAATAATAATAATAAATAAATTATTCGGTTTTAATATTGCATTTCAGATTAGCAACAATGAAATTAAATAAACGATATATCAAATTGCTATGCAAAAGATGACAATGTGCGGCTGAGACATAGACAATAAATACCATCAATAAATTATATAATTTTTTAAAAACAGCTGCGTTCAAAAAAATTTATGAAATCAATTTCATTGCGACAAACAATACGCACTCGCATAGAAAAGTAGAATTTAAATGTAATGAATCATTTCCCAGTACGTATCTAACGATGGTCTGTCAACTTAAGCGTAATAATGAAAGCTATCTAAGTACCTTGACCACGTTTTGCTCTCTCTATTGAGGCATGCGTCTTTCTGTGAAAGATGCAACTTGTATTTGTCATTCCTTGATGCTTGAATAGAGCAAGCGTGGCCAATAAACGCGGATAGTTTTCATTTACAGTGCGTTCATAAAGTCACTGTGCACCTCTTCTAACTTTGTTTTGCCAAAGAAAACAGTCGTAATCTTACAATTGTAGATATCTATCACATGCACAGAGTCACTGGCTCGTTTGGGAAGCGCAATTGAGTAGCTTGCGACATTCAACATGATCTAGAATTTGAATTTAACTTCACATTTGTCAGCTACTAACTCGGTGAAGATCAGTACGTTGCATTTCGAAGCTAAGAATGATATGCTGTCAATGCGAGAGAAGAACTTCTTGGTCGAAAATGTTTTTCGCGCCAATGGGGAATATAATAATGAGGTGAAGAAGGGATTTTTAGAAAGACTTCCTACATCTGATTTGCCTCATCCAAATGTTGATTGGAGTCCAATCAGTGAGTTCAGAAAAGCTGACTCGGTGCACGATTCATCACGCTCAGATCGACCATTAGGCCCTAATCTTAAGTGATAAAAAAAGTTATTCCTGAAAATTTTATTTCTGAAGCTATGACTCATTGCCCAAACAAGTCCATGCGTCGCTTATCCCAAGAAGTGGGTCTCTCTCTCGGGGCGGCTCATCCTGCTGTAAGAAAGAACATATACCTATATCCGTACCGCATCTCTGGCCAACATGAATTGAATGATGCCGGTCATGACAAGCGTTTGTAATTCAAATACTGTGTTTGGTTCAAGGAAAATCTAAATGTAAATAATATTCTCGATAAGACTTTCTTTTCTGATGAAGCTTGGTTTCATCTATCAAGGCATTTCAGTAGTCAGAGTTCCCGCATATGGTCTAGTGAAAACCCACACGAATTTGTTGAGAAGCCATTACATTCTCTTATGTCAAGACTACAAATGCTTGGGCCGATATTCAACTACTATTGCAAAAATTATCTGACAAAATTACTGCTTCACTCGTTGACGAATTAAGTGACGATGAAAGTTTGACTACTTATTTCTAGCAAGATGGAGCAACTGCGCATACCGCCAATTCCTCAATTCGATATTTTAGTGGAATATTTCAAACAAGAGTTATCTCTGAAGGAGTTTGGCATCCTAGATCCCGGATTTGAATGTCTTGGACTTTTACTGGTGGTTAGCGGTGAAGCAGGAGGTTTACGGAAGCAGGTCACGAAATCTACAGGAGTCTAGAGAAAACAGCCGACAGCAAATTGACGCTATCAGGCACGAGGAAATTCACCGAATGTTTGAGAATATGAGACGTTGAATTGACATTTGTATTCGTGAACAGGGTGGACATTTTCAAATGTTTTCGTAGTAGTATGTAAATAGATATTTTGTGATCACACAGAAGTCGAAGTTTCTACAAGATAAATTCCACTTTTTATAGTGCCGTGGCAAATTCTAAGCGACAAGTATTGCGCATGCATTGATTTATTAGGTGCACAGTGACTTTATGAACGCACTGTATTATTATTCAAGTGGATAGCATCACTCACTCAGTTTTCTAAAAATGTTTATTAACAAATAATGAAAGGTTATGAGCACTTCGCTTCATTCTATCATTTTATTTATCAAATTTCAATTTCAATGACAATGTCTTCTTCATCAGTGGTTTTAGTATAAAAGCCCACATGTCAAAATCAATCATTTTTCAAAAAGAAATTTTGTCCAATAGAAAGCTAAGAAGTTACAAACGTAAAAACAATGATACTGACATTGTGTTACTATTTAACAATTAAGACCTGTCAGTAGCGGCAATGAGTAGAGATTCTGCGATGCGAGTGTTGTTCCTTCGGTCTGTGGTCATTAATCTGTACTCATTGCCGCTACTGACAGGTCTCAATTGTTAAATAGTAGATTGCGTCTGTATAATTGTTTTTGCGTTTGTAATCTTAGCTTTCTATTGGACAAAATTTCTTTTTGATAACTGATTCATTTTAGCATGTGTGCTTTTATATCTAAACCACTGATGGCATTGTCTTTAAAATTGCAATTTGGTAAATAAAATGATAGAATGAAGCGAAATTCTCTGAAGCGCTGTGGCTCAATCTGTTGCGAATGAATGATTGATAGCAAGATCATAGAGAAACATAATAATGCAGTTTTAAAAGAATGCACATGAAATTATCTTCTGTGACATAAGGCATTGAGCAGAATTTCATAGAGATTTGCATGCATATATTTTTGGAAGAACGGAACAATAATAACAAAGTTGTAGATCTTGAAACGCTGAATACAAAAATCAAATTCTTGAGTGTCACAGCCAGTCGCTTTCGATTAAAGGCAAGGTTAAAGGATTCCCATTGGAATCCAATTCTAAAATTCAAGAAATATCTATGGTTTGTGAAATACCTGGCAATTTTCGTACATTTTCTTTTGCAGAAAAGAAACTATTTATCAGAATGCCATGAAATTTAAAACATGATTGAGTTCAGAACATCAACTTCGATATAAAAGTTGAAGTGAGTCACATGATTCAGCATTTTATGTCTGAGATACTCTATAAAATGAGTAATTTTCATGCCTTGATTTAATTTTGGTAATTTTACTGATTTTGTAGAGTATCTCAGACATAAAGTGCTGAATCATGTGACTCACTTCAACTTTTATATCGAAGTTGATGTTCTGAACTCAATCATGTTTTAAATTTCATGGCATTCTGATAAATAGTTTCTTTTCTGCAAAAGAAAATGTACGAAAATTGCCAGGTATTTCACAAACCATAGATATTTCTTGAATTTTAGAATTGGATTCCAATGGGAATCCTTTAACCTTGCCTTTAATCAAAAGCGACTGGCTGTGACACTCAAGAATTTGATCTTTGTATTCAGCGTTTCAAGATTTACAAATCCATGCTATTAAGTCCTTTGTGCGCGAATTTAGGAAGAAAGTGTCAGTAGCACCCGGACTAATAATCAATATTGATCGTTTGCCTTTCCTTGATGAGTTAAAGGTCGATTAGTCAAATATCACATCTTTTTGTATGATAGGCCTCCGTTAGCGTTATAAAACCAGCCTCCAGGCAATGAATTTACTGCATGGAAAGTTAGCAAACATAGGCATGCCGAAAAATCATAATGAAGAATTTTTTACAATCAATGTGTAGGAATACATAAGCTAAGGCGTATTTAACTTTTTCATATTATTCTCATTATATTATACATTAATTAATTATTACATATTTTTATATATATTATTTTATTATAAGCTCATATTAGTTATTAATCATTATATCATTGTAATTAATTGTAAAACAGCAAATGTAATGTGAATGATCAAAATTTACTTGAATTGTGAACCATAAAGTCGCAATTTAAAAAATATATATATAGATCTATGAACCTGTTGTTATGATTAATTGATTATCAGTTCAAACTTCAAGTTCTATTCAAAATTTTCAATGGATCATTTTTAAAATAATTGAAAATTTAAGTTCTCTTCAATTTTTCATAGTTGAATGTGTCGTGATAAAAATGACAACCTTTCCCATGTGGCCTGAAGTCTGGTGGTTAATGACATTGTTTTCATGTAATTTACATATCAATAGGATTGGCTAAAGCATGCTGGTAGGCATCATTATATTGTTATCGCATTTATATTGTGTGTGACTCAGAAAGAAACGCGAAATATATAACAATCTTATAAGTTCTATTTGTTGAAAAAAAAATGTATTGCACCGAAATATGCAATAGTAGGTGATAAAGATCCTGAATACCTAGCAACTTGCATTCATAGAATAAAAATATGATTTGCTATTTAAAACTAGAGCAACACTGATAATTTTATTATGATCATGGGCGGTGACAAAGAAGTATTTGTATATTTATTTAACTTGTTAGATTTGTCAATTGATGAACTGATTGTTACAAAAATATTCATAAATATTGCTTATACACAGAAATGATGTCTTTTATCATTTGAAACATCAATTTTCTTCAATTATCTGCTACGACTATTTCAATTGATAGATTTTTCGTTGCGTTTACACTACGTGGCATACAGATTGTAGTACACAAATCTACAGAGAAAGACATGAAACTTTGGTTTAAACATCTATGTCTATTTTTCTCCAGTCATCAAATTCTATATCTGATAGGTACCCACAATTTCTGTGCCGTAGGTATATGTTATATTTCATTATGTCATAATTTTTTACAGGATTGTGGAAGATGTGGATTCACTGGAAAATTCACACGAGATGACGAGGGACACTTGATCCAGCTACCTCTTCTTATGCGGATCAAAAGACAAAGAATATGGCTCTGTGCGAGGAAAAACAGTCGCTTCTTGTCAGAATTGCCGGATGATGAGTATCCTGATTTGTGGGCATTATAATATAATATTTAGATCGTGTTAAAAAAGGTGTTTTTATATCCCGAGATTGAATAATGATAACCGTCAACATACTACTTGATAAAACAGAATCAAGTAGTATGTTGGCGGTATTTTTTTTTGGCTGGAAGTCGGCATGCCAACTTTGGCTGGACTTCCGCTCTCTTTCCCACTGCCAAAGTCGGCAGGAATTCGGTGCCAAAGTCTGGCCGACTTCGGCTTTTTCACTGGGACCCCTCAGACAGCCCCAACTCTGCGTAGAATCCGCACAAATGCGGATTTTCGTCCTCAGCCACGCCCACAGCCCATCCGTACCACTTGTGAAAATCGCGTGTGCCACTCGAATCAACACACCCAATACACTTATTGGGAGTGTGCCAGCTTGTGCCACCCCTCAGACAGCCCCAACTCTGCGTAGAATCCGCACAAATGCGGATTTTCGTCCTCAGCCACGCCCACAGCCCATCCGTACCACTTGTGAAAATCGCGTGTGCCACTCGAATCAACACACCCAATACACTTATTGGGAGTGTGCCAGCTTGTGCCACCCCTCAGACAGCCCCAACTGTGCGTAGAATCCGCACAAATGCGGATTTTCGTCCTCAGCCACGCCCACAGCCCATCCGTACCACTTGTGAAAATCGCGTGTGCCACTCGAATCAACACACCCAATACACTTATTGGGAGTGTGCCAGCTTGTGCCACCCCTCAGACAGCCCCAACTCTGCGTAGAATCCGCACAAATGCGGATTTTCGTCCTCAGCCACGCCCACAGCCCATCCGTACCACTTGTGAAAATCGCGTGTGCCACTCGAATCAACACACCCAATACACTTATTGGGAGTGTGCCAGCTTGTGCCACCCCCAGACAGCCCCAACTCTGCGTAGAATCCGCACAAATGCGGATTTTCGTCCTCAGCCACGCCCACAGCCCATCCGTACCACTTGTGAAAATCGCGTGTGCCACTCGAATCAACACACCCAATACACTTATTGGGAGTGTGCCAGCTTGTGCCACCCCTCAGACAGCCCCAACTGTGCGTAGAATCCGCACAAATGCGGATTTTCGTCCTCAGCCACGCCCACAGCCCATCCGTACCACTTGTGAAAATCGCGTGTGCCACTCGAATCAACACACCGAATACACTTATTGGGAGTGTGCCAGCTTGTGCCACCCCTCAGACAGCCCCAACTGTGCGTAGAATCCGCACAAATGCGGATTTTCGTCCTCAGCCACGCCCACAGCCCATCCGTACCACTTGTGAAAATCGCGTGTGCCACTCGAATCAACACACCGAATACACTTATTGGGAGTGTGCCAGCTTGTGCCACCCCTCAGACAGCCCCAACTCTGCGTAGAATCCGCACAAATGCGGATTTTCGTCCTCAGCCACGCCCACAGCCCATCCGTACCACTTGTGAAAATCGCGTGTGCCACTCGAATCAACACACCGAATACACTTATTGGGAGTGTGCCAGCTTGTGCCACCCCTCAGACAGCCCAACTCTGCGTAGAATCCGCACAAATGCGGATTTTCGTCCTCAGCCACGCCCACAGCCCATCCGTACCACTTGTGAAAATCGCGTGTGCCACTCGAATCAACACACCGAATACACTTATTGGGAGTGTGCCAGCTTGTGCCACCCCTCAGACAGCCCCAACTCTGCGTAGAATCCGCACAAATGCGGATTTTCGTCCTCAGCCACGCCCACAGCCCATCCGTACCACTTGTGAAAATCGCGTGTGCCACTCGAATCAACACACCGAATACACTTATTGGGAGTGTGCCAGCTTGTGCCACCCCTCAGACAGCCCCAACTCTGCGTAGAATCCGCACAAATGCGGATTTTCGTCCTCAGCCACGCCCACAGGCTACGTACATGTAGCTACGCGTGAATGGAGCAGGAATGGATTGAGGAAGGAATTCTAGTTGGCATATGCACGAAATGATCTCGAGAAAAAAAAGTTGCTGCTGAATTCACGCGCCCCCTCTTACCTGCTAGAATTGGCACATGTATCTACATGTGGGATGTAGGCCTGCATAACAATTGCATGTACATGTAATTTGCATAACTTTGTTCCGTGACCGTCACAGTTTTTAAGGACATATTTAGACCTCTTCAGTGTCTTCCCTCCATGAAGTCCTAGCGCTTATCCATCACTTACAATGCAACTCATTACTAAAATTCATGTTCAACTGCAATTGCAGCCTACTATAACCATGCCTCCTTCGTAGCATATTTCTACTGTCCTAATCTGTGGTCAAACATTACTAACAATGCCTGTGGGTAATATGAGCATGCTCTATCATCTATGCAAACTTACCTGACACATGCCAACTACCATCACTATGACATGCAGGCCTATATGCGCATGAAATATAGAAGTTATCATTGTGAAACTTTAACTCTTTCTTAAGACACGAGCCAACACGAAACCCTAGGCAAACTTATACTCGTCTTGATCCTCTATTCACCTGCAATCCAGATCCGAAGCCCTTATCTCTGGAAACTAGCCCGTTCGCCAAGCCTTACCTTAACCCTAACACTAGCCAACTGCATATTCAAACACAAATTTAACTGTTATTGGATTTCCACTTCCCATGTCTTGCCCATTCGCCTACTACCTTCCATACACTTAACAAATTATAACAGCAGGTCCTTAACTTCACATTTTATTCGTATAGAAATTCACAACACTGACAGGTTTCAAAAACAGACTAGTTTTCACATGAAAGATACAATTTTACCAAAGATCCAACTTTACCAAAACATATGTCAACAAAGTCGTGACACTGTCCCAGTCTACATACCACTATCATACACAGGAATATCACAATTCACCAAAAATGCCACATCATGCTGAAACTCGTTCTTCGCAACCAGTTACACTAATTTCCACTATATTGAAGATTTCAGGACACTGAAGTGAAACAGAAGAGAAGTGCACTTCATTTTCCAGCTCATCAATCCACAATCTTCTGCTCATTGAACAGCTTTGAAATTTGATTCATTGCACTGACCAACACCAAGACACATCGTTAACGGTTTCTGAAAATCCTTTGGGTTAGCGTTGACGACCTGTTGAAGAAAAAAGATATAATATTTACAAGATGTTAATTCTGTCTACTTTCAACAGTAGAATTAGGGACTGACTGTCACAGTCAGATCCACAAATCACAATCGACATTGACTATGATATTCACGAGCAGAAGCGAGTAAACACGTCTAGCTAGATCACGTATTTTGTGCGAAAGAAAATTGGGTCATTGTTGACTGTGTCCTACATAGAAAATGAAAATGATCACGTTCCTGATCCATTGTCGCATTCATGGGTTGTAAATAGTTTTGTCTCAGATTCCTGCTCCTTACCAGTCCACTGTGGCGCGGTTATTCCGACGCAAAAATTCGTCTGAATAGTAATTTTATTGCTAATCCGTTATTCGCAAGAATTTATGCGTGCGAATAACGATTTCCTTGGTTTCTCACCATCGGTATGCTGATATTTGATCAAGAATTCATACATTCTCATACGATGATGAAAATCATCCCAGCAGCCATTTATAATACATATCCAGATACTTAAACAAATCAATCAAACTACCCTGGATGAATTATAGAGCAAGGTTTTGATGTCTCCTTAGTCAATGAATACATGCAATCATGGAAACGCGAAATAAATAAATAATATAATCAATTTATCATTCAATCCAATTAATCTTTTATATTTCAGAGATGAAGCAAAAAATGTTGCGCTCGAATCTCCAACAGCGTCAATCGTCATCATGCAGTGATCAAACTAGATAATAAAAGGAATAGCCTTCTAGACGTTTTATCTTTCGTTTTCAGCACGATGTAAATATATGGCACATTGTCATGCGTTGGTATTCTGAGTTCATTGTGGAGTTGCACTTTAACCATGCACTTTAACGAGGATGTTATGAACCATGAAGGACATATTGCAGACCAAAATACATTTGACATGGAGTGGAACAGGATGAAGACAGCTTGGATACACAGTGCTGAAAAAGAGTGTGGTCGCAGCAAAGGCTGGGCAGGCATAAGAGACCTGATGGTGGAATTCGGAAGTGGAAAGCGCTGACAAAGAAAAGAAGTTGCGTTTCAAACAATGGCAGCAAAGCAAGTGTGAGGCAACTAAAGCTCTCTATAAAAATGTAAAGAGATAAAATATCACTATCAAATGAGACCGATGAACTGCACTAAAATGAAGTTGAAGATAGTTCATGCAAAAAACGTCAAATTGACATAGGGCCTATGCATCAAGCCCTCAAATATGACATATGCATATCAAACATGCTCACTTATATCCAATCTTTAATTGCGCATGTAAGTTTATAGCAACGATCACAATTGGCATAAAGCATCTGCACTAACATGTAATTATGCCATGCTTCTCCGGAATTTATTTTGTAATATATAAGTATGTATAAAGGTTATTATCATTGCATATCATGTCATTTGCCTGAAATTGAAGGCGTTTTACAATAAACTACTTAGCTACTAATGCTGTCATTCATTATTTTTGTGGCTGTGACAATTTGCAATGCCTATCACGAGCAACGCAGTTCGTTCAGGGGAAGTGAAATTAATTTGAACATGTCACGCACAAACTATATTACAGATCAGGCCACATCGAGCCAAAATCCTCTGACACAGCCCCATCGAAAAAATGGGACTAAATACATTTAAATTATATAAGCGAAAAATGGACCTAAACATACAAAAGAATTACAATTTTGAACATGCATGTAGTCAGTCTTTTGATATCAAAATTGCCATACTTTTGCGAGAGAATTTTTTCAAATGATTGTCGTAAATTGCTAGCAGGCTAGACGACCAATGATGTGACTTTGTATCGAAGTTGGCCTTTAGCATCATACTTTTAAAAAAAATTTCCTGAAAAACATGCAAACATATTAATAAGACTCAGTCAGATTTTTATATGTATAGCATCTGAATGAAATCAGATTGCTCTACTGGTACTGAAGCAATTAAACTCTAAGTAATAAGTTGCACATAAAATTCAACTTTCCAAAATTTGCGGAAGTGCTTTCGAATTGTTCCTCACCTTCATTTTTCGCCACTACCGTACCGCGCAACCGCGAAAAAATTTTAAATACTGATAGCACGAATCGTCAAACTCGATCACATGCGCATAGAATTCCTGTGATACAGCAAATAAGAGCTTCATCTGTAATATTTCAATTTTAAAAAATCATTCCCTTAATGGTTACTTATTTCCTGAAAAATTATCAGTGAATTTACATCATAGCCTCATGGCGCCTCTTTCAGAGCTGTGTCGGCTAGTGATAATCCAGGCGACAGCAACAAGCGACTTGCACTGAATCCTTACTTGTCTTTCGCCATTGAACAATGACTAATTGCATTTCCAGTCGCCCAGTGATAGACTTAGTATAGGCTAACGTATTATTCACTTCGACCACAATTGAGCTACAAGTTTGCTCTATGACTACAAAAGCATAAGAACCCGAGTCATTGAGCGGGTCACCGAATGGTACCTTTGAACCAGTTTCATCACTGATACACACCATCATGCTACAACTTTTTACTTTGTCACCGATTTCCCTAGACATTCCAAATGTAAAGAATGATTTTAGAAGTGTTTAACATAATCGCAGCTCCATCGCTGAAATTCATCCCAGGAGATATTATTTAAAAAGAGAACCGAAGCCTCTTGTATTGACGAACTAGGCTTCGAGGATTGCTACAATCATCATGCCTGATTGTTCGAATCTCTGTCTTAGTAGCCATGTATCTGAGGGTTGTTTCGAGGCACAAGTCGAATTTCTCTGGTCGACCTGGCTTGCGAAGTTGTCGTGGAGATGTTCTTAGAATGTAATGATCTAGTTGTCATGGTGGTAGAAATCGATCACAATATCTGATGCATGCAAAAAGAGTCTGACATGTGGATTGGATTTCCTAAAATTTGATGGAATCATGACAATCTGAACACTCCAAAGGTATTCATGATAAGTGCAAGCGATATTTGCATTGGCATCCGCTGCCAACTCATCTATATGTAGTTCTATATCATTCATGTGCAATCAAAAGTCCGAGATCAATGTGTCTGGCTGAAGATTATGCGGGCTGAGCCTTCCTAGTCCCCTGTTCACGCGTGCCTGTAGGATGCAAAGCAGGACCAAGAAAGGTGAAGCAAGACAAATAAACAAATCAAGACACACATTTATTTCATTGAGGGATTTTGAGTCAGAAATTTCTGAGCAGCTACACACGACAACAAAAATGTAAGATTGTTGCACCAGATAGCCGGTGTAATAGATGCGAGACCAAATATTTGCCGACTCAACCTGCAGTAGCCATAGCCATTCCACCAACATCTGCTTATTCATTGTTCATTATTCATCTGCTGTATATACACAGTGCCCTACACATAGCACTCCCTTCTATTCTTTAGTTATCTATATAGGGTTGTTCCTAACTAAGCCAAGCAATCATAAGCTCCGTCCATCAGTCTGCAAGCCGATTCCACTGATCTAACTCCCTGCAATAAGACTAAACATAAACAAACATTCATTGCAATGAAATAAAAGCTACTTACTTTCCCTGCTGCCTTGAAACATGCCGTGTGCGTAGATATAGGCTGATAGCGTCATTAATAGCGGCAGACCACAAAATTCCACGTCCAGCTGGTACGTTTAGAAATGTGTGCAGTGTTTAAACAAGATCTAACATAAATTTAGAAGGAATTTGTGACAGAAGCATCTTCGCACAAAATACATCAATCTGTAGTTTCCGACATTGTGTCAGCATTTTCTGTAAAAGCGTTGATATTTCCTGATAGAGTGAACAATTCTCTATCCAATGACACCTAGTTTGTTGCATGTTTTTGCAGGATAAAAATAACATAATGACCACGTGAATGAAATATATCCAATTTTCAATCATTGCCATGTAAATACAACTACTACAATTTCTTGCAAAACCATTGCCACTTCTGGTGGATTCAGAATTTCTGGCATTCGGTGTGTTGATTCGAGTGGCACACGCGATTTTCACAAGTGGTACGGATGGGCTGTGGGCGTGGCTGAGGACGAAAATCCGCATTTGTGCGGATTCTACGCAGAGTTGGGGCTGTCTGAGGGGTGGCACAAGCTGGCACACTCCCAATAAGTGTATTGGGTGTGTTGATTCGAGTGGCACACGCGATTTTCACAAGTGGTACGGATGGGCTGTGGGCGTGGCTGAGGACGAAAATCCGCATTTGTGCGGATTCTACGCAGAGTTGGGCTGTCTGAGGGGTGGCACAAGCTGGCACACTCCCAATAAGTGTATTCGGTGTGTTGATTCGAGTGGCACACGCGATTTTCACAAGTGGTACGGATGGGCTGTGGGCGTGGCTGAGGACGAAAATCCGCATTTGTGCGGATTCTACGCAGAGTTGGGGCTGTCTGAGGGGTGGCACAAGCTGGCACACTCCCAATAAGTGTATTGGGTGTGTTGATTCGAGTGGCACACGCGATTTTCACAAGTGGTACGGATGGGCTGTGGGCGTGGCTGAGGACGAAAATCCGCATTTGTGCGGATTCTACGCAGAGTTGGGCTGTCTGAGGGGTGGCACAAGCTGGCACACTCCCAATAAGTGTATTCGGTGTGTTGATTCGAGTGGCACACGCGATTTTCACAAGTGGTACGGATGGGCTGTGGGCGTGGCTGAGGACGAAAATCCGCATTTGTGCGGATTCTACGCAGAGTTGGGGCTGTCTGAGGGGTGGCACAAGCTGGCACACTCCCAATAAGTGTATTCGGTGTGTTGATTCGAGTGGCACACGCGATTTTCACAAGTGGTACGGATGGGCTGTGGGCGTGGCTGAGGACGAAAATCCGCATTTGTGCGGATTCTACGCAGAGTTGGGGCTGTCTGAGGGGTGGCACAAGCTGGCACACTCCCAATAAGTGTATTGGGTGTGTTGATTCGAGTGGCACACGCGATTTTCACAAGTGGTACGGATGGGCTGTGGGCGTGGCTGAGGACGAAAATCCGCATTTGTGCGGATTCTACGCACAGTTGGGGCTGTCTGAGGGGTGGCACAAGCTGGCACACTCCCAATAAGTGTATTCGGTGTGTTGATTCGAGTGGCACACGCGATTTTCACAAGTGGTACGGATGGGCTGTGGGCGTGGCTGAGGACGAAAATCCGCATTTGTGCGGATTCTACGCACAGTTGGGGCTGTCTGAGGGGTGGCACAAGCTGGCACACTCCCAATAAGTGTATTGGGTGTGTTGATTCGAGTGGCACACGCGATTTTCACAAGTGGTACGGATGGGCTGTGGGCGTGGCTGAGGACGAAAATCCGCATTTGTGCGGATTCTACGCACAGTTGGGGCTGTCTGAGGGGTGGCACAAGCTGGCACACTCCCAATAAGTGTATTGGGTGTGTTGATTCGAGTGGCACACGCGATTTTCACAAGTGGTACGGATGGGCTGTGGGCGTGGCTGAGGACGAAAATCCGCATTTGTGCGGATTCTACGCAGAGTTGGGGCTGTCTGAGGGGTGGCACAAGCTGGCACACTCCCAATAAGTGTATTGGGTGTGTTGATTCGAGTGGCACACGCGATTTTCACAAGTGGTACGGATGGGCTGTGGGCGTGGCTGAGGACGAAAATCCGCATTTGTGCGGATTCTACGCAGAGTTGGGGCTGTCTGAGGGGTGGCACAAGCTGGCACACTCCCAATAAGTGTATTGGGTGTGTTGATTCGAGTGGCACACGCGATTTTCACAAGTGGTACGGATGGGCTGTGGGCGTGGCTGAGGACGAAAATCCGCATTTGTGCGGATTCTACGCAGAGTTGGGGCTGTCTGAGGGGTGGCACAAGCTGGCACACTCCCAATAAGTGTATTCGGTGTGTTGATTCGAGTGGCACACGCGATTTTCACAAGTGGTACGGATGGGCTGTGGGCGTGGCTGAGGACGAAAATCCGCATTTGTGCGGATTCTACGCAGAGTTGGGGCTGTCTGAGGGGTGGCACAAGCTGGCACACTCCCAATAAGTGTATTCGGTGTGTTGATTCGAGTGGCACACGCGATTTTCACAAGTGGTACGGATGGGCTGTGGGCGTGGCTGAGGACGAAAATCCGCATTTGTGCGGATTCTACGCAGAGTTGGGGCTGTCTGAGGGGTGGCACAAGCTGGCACACTCCCAATAAGTGTATTCGGTGTGTTGATTCGAGTGGCACACGCGATTTTCACAAGTGGTACGGATGGGCTGTGGGCGTGGCTGAGGACGAAAATCCGCATTTGTGCGGATTCTACGCAGAGTTGGGGCTGTCTGAGGGGTGGCACAAGCTGGCACACTCCCAATAAGTGTATTCGGTGTGTTGATTCGAGTGGCACACGCGATTTTCACAAGTGGTACGGATGGGCTGTGGGCGTGGCTGAGGACGAAAATCCGCATTTGTGCGGATTCTACGCACAGTTGGGGCTGTCTGAGGGGTGGCACAAGCTGGCACACTCCCAATAAGTGTATTCGGTGTGTTGATTCGAGTGGCACACGCGATTTTCACAAGTGGTACGGATGGGCTGTGGGCGTGGCTGAGGACGAAAATCCGCATTTGTGCGGATTCTACGCAGAGTTGGGGCTGTCTGAGGGGTGGCACAAGCTGGCACACTCCCAATAAGTGTATTCGGTGTGTTGATTCGAGTGGCACACGCGATTTTCACAAGTGGTACGGATGGGCTGTGGGCGTGGCTGAGGACGAAAATCCGCATTTGTGCGGATTCTACGCAGAGTTGGGGCTGTCTGAGGGGTGGCACAAGCTGGCACACTCCCAATAAGTGTATTGGGTGTGTTGATTCGAGTGGCACACGCGATTTTCACAAGTGGTACGGATGGGCTGTGGGCGTGGCTGAGGACGAAAATCCGCATTTGTGCGGATTCTACGCACAGTTGGGGCTGTCTGAGGGGTGGCACAAGCTGGCACACTCCCAATAAGTGTATTGGGTGTGTTGATTCGAGTGGCACACGCGATTTTCACAAGTGGTACGGATGGGCTGTGGGCGTGGCTGAGGACGAAAATCCGCATTTGTGCGGATTCTACGCAGAGTTGGGGCTGTCTGAGGGGTGGCACAAGCTGGCACACTCCCAATAAGTGTATTCGGTGTGTTGATTCGAGTGGCACACGCGATTTTCACAAGTGGTACGGATGGGCTGTGGGCGTGGCTGAGGACGAAAATCCGCATTTGTGCGGATTCTACGCAGAGTTGGGGCTGTCTGAGGGGTGGCACAAGCTGGCACACTCCCAATAAGTGTATTCGGTGTGTTGATTCGAGTGGCACACGCGATTTTCACAAGTGGTACGGATGGGCTGTGGGCGTGGCTGAGGACGAAAATCCGCATTTGTGCGGATTCTACGCAGAGTTGGGGCTGTCTGAGGGGTGGCACAAGCTGGCACACTCCCAATAAGTGTATTCGGTGTGTTGATTCGAGTGGCACACGCGATTTTCACAAGTGGTACGGATGGGCTGTGGGCGTGGCTGAGGACGAAAATCCGCATTTGTGCGGATTCTACGCAGAGTTGGGGCTGTCTGAGGGGTGGCACAAGCTGGCACACTCCCAATAAGTGTATTGGGTGTGTTGATTCGAGTGGCACACGCGATTTTCACAAGTGGTACGGATGGGCTGTGGGCGTGGCTGAGGACGAAAATCCGCATTTGTGCGGATTCTACGCAGAGTTGGGGCTGTCTGAGGGGTGGCACAAGCTGGCACACTCCCAATAAGTGTATTCGGTGTGTTGATTCGAGTGGCACACGCGATTTTCACAAGTGGTACGGATGGGCTGTGGGCGTGGCTGAGGACGAAAATCCGCATTTGTGCGGATTCTACGCAGAGTTGGGGCTGTCTGAGGGGTGGCACAAGCTGGCACACTCCCAATAAGTGTATTCGGTGTGTTGATTCGAGTGGCACACGCGATTTTCACAAGTGGTACGGATGGGCTGTGGGCGTGGCTGAGGACGAAAATCCGCATTTGTGCGGATTCTACGCAGAGTTGGGGCTGTCTGAGGGGTGGCACAAGCTGGCACACTCCCAATAAGTGTATTCGGTGTGTTGATTCGAGTGGCACACGCGATTTTCACAAGTGGTACGGATGGGCTGTGGGCGTGGCTGAGGACGAAAATCCGCATTTGTGCGGATTCTACGCAGAGTTGGGGCTGTCTGAGGGGTGGCACAAGCTGGCACACTCCCAATAAGTGTATTCGGTGTGTTGATTCGAGTGGCACACGCGATTTTCACAAGTGGTACGGATGGGCTGTGGGCGTGGCTGAGGACGAAAATCCGCATTTGTGCGGATTCTACGCAGAGTTGGGGCTGTCTGAGGGGTGGCACAAGCTGGCACACTCCCAATAAGTGTATTCGGTGTGTTGATTCGAGTGGCACACGCGATTTTCACAAGTGGTACGGATGGGCTGTGGGCGTGGCTGAGGACGAAAATCCGCATTTGTGCGGATTCTACGCAGAGTTAGGGCTGTCTGAGGGATGGCACAAGCTGGCACACTCCCAATAAGTGTATTGGGTGTGTTGATTCGAGTGGCACACGCGATTTTCACAAGTGGTACGGATGGGCTGTGGGCGTGGCTGAGGACGAAAATCCGCATTTGTGCGGATTCTACGCAGAGTTGGGGCTGTCTGAGGGGTGGCACAAGCTGGCACACTCCCAATAAGTGTATTGGGTGTGTTGATTCGAGTGGCACACGCGATTTTCACAAGTGGTACGGATGGGCTGTGGGCGTGGCTGAGGACGAAAATCCGCATTTGTGCGGATTCTACGCAGAGTTGGGGCTGTCTGAGGGGTGGCACAAGCTGGCACACTCCCAATAAGTGTATTGGGTGTGTTGATTCGAGTGGCACACGCGATTTTCACAAGTGGTACGGATGGGCTGTGGGCGTGGCTGAGGACGAAAATCCGCATTTGTGCGGATTCTACGCAGAGTTGGGGCTGTCTGAGGGGTGGCACAAGCTGGCACACTCCCAATAAGTGTATTCGGTGTGTTGATTCGAGTGGCACACGCGATTTTCACAAGTGGTACGGATGGGCTGTGGGCGTGGCTGAGGACGAAAATCCGCATTTGTGCGGATTCTACGCAGAGTTGGGGCTGTCTGAGGGGTGGCACAAGCTGGCACACTCCCAATAAGTGTATTCGGTGTGTTGATTCGAGTGGCACACGCGATTTTCACAAGTGGTACGGATGGGCTGTGGGCGTGGCTGAGGACGAAAATCCGCATTTGTGCGGATTCTACGCACAGTTGGGGCTGTCTGAGGGGTGGCACAAGCTGGCACACTCCCAATAAGTGTATTCGGTGTGTTGATTCGAGTGGCACACGCGATTTTCACAAGTGGTACGGATGGGCTGTGGGCGTGGCTGAGGACGAAAATCCGCATTTGTGCGGATTCTACGCAGAGTTGGGGCTGTCTGAGGGGTGGCACAAGCTGGCACACTCCCAATAAGTGTATTGGGTGTGTTGATTCGAGTGGCACACGCGATTTTCACAAGTGGTACGGATGGGCTGTGGGCGTGGCTGAGGACGAAAATCCGCATTTGTGCGGATTCTACGCAGAGTTGGGGCTGTCTGAGGGGTGGCACAAGCTGGCACACTCCCAATAAGTGTATTCGGTGTGTTGATTCGAGTGGCACACGCGATTTTCACAAGTGGTACGGATGGGCTGTGGGCGTGGCTGAGGACGAAAATCCGCATTTGTGCGGATTCTACGCAGAGTTGGGGCTGTCTGAGGGGTGGCACAAGCTGGCACACTCCCAATAAGTGTATTGGGTGTGTTGATTCGAGTGGCACACGCGATTTTCACAAGTGGTACGGATGGGCTGTGGGCGTGGCTGAGGACGAAAATCCGCATTTGTGCGGATTCTACGCAGAGTTGGGGCTGTCTGAGGGGTGGCACAAGCTGGCACACTCCCAATAAGTGTATTCGGTGTGTTGATTCGAGTGGCACACGCGATTTTCACAAGTGGTACGGATGGGCTGTGGGCGTGGCTGAGGACGAAAATCCGCATTTGTGCGGATTCTACGCACAGTGGGGCTGTCTGAGGGGTGGCACAAGCTGGCACACTCCCAATAAGTGTATTCGGTGTGTTGATTCGAGTGGCACACGCGATTTTCACAAGTGGTACGGATGGGCTGTGGGCGTGGCTGAGGACGAAAATCCGCATTTGTGCGGATTCTACGCAGAGTTGGGGCTGTCTGAGGGGTGGCACAAGCTGGCACACTCCCAATAAGTGTATTGGGTGTGTTGATTCGAGTGGCACACGCGATTTTCACAAGTGGTACGGATGGGCTGTGGGCGTGGCTGAGGACGAAAATCCGCATTTGTGCGGATTCTACGCACAGTTGGGGCTGTCTGAGGGGTGGCACAAGCTGGCACACTCCCAATAAGTGTATTCGGTGTGTTGATTCGAGTGGCACACGCGATTTTCACAAGTGGTACGGATGGGCTGTGGGCGTGGCTGAGGACGAAAATCCGCATTTGTGCGGATTCTACGCAGAGTTGGGGCTGTCTGAGGGGTGGCACAAGCTGGCACACTCCCAATAAGTGTATTGGGTGTGTTGATTCGAGTGGCACACGCGATTTTCACAAGTGGTACGGATGGGCTGTGGGCGTGGCTGAGGACGAAAATCCGCATTTGTGCGGATTCTACGCAGAGTTGGGGCTGTCTGAGGGGTGGCACAAGCTGGCACACTCCCAATAAGTGTATTGGGTGTGTTGATTCGAGTGGCACACGCGATTTTCACAAGTGGTACGGATGGGCTGTGGGCGTGGCTGAGGACGAAAATCCGCATTTGTGCGGATTCTACGCACAGTTGGGGCTGTCTGAGGGGTGGCACAAGCTGGCACACTCCCAATAAGTGTATTCGGTGTGTTGATTCGAGTGGCACACGCGATTTTCACAAGTGGTACGGATGGGCTGTGGGCGTGGCTGAGGACGAAAATCCGCATTTGTGCGGATTCTACGCAGAGTTGGGGCTGTCTGAGGGGTGGCACAAGCTGGCACACTCCCAATAAGTGTATTCGGTGTGTTGATTCGAGTGGCACACGCGATTTTCACAAGTGGTACGGATGGGCTGTGGGCGTGGCTGAGGACGAAAATCCGCATTTGTGCGGATTCTACGCAGAGTTGGGGCTGTCTGAGGGTGGCACAAGCTGGCACACTCCCAATAAGTGTATTCGGTGTGTTGATTCGAGTGGCACACGCGATTTTCACAAGTGGTACGGATGGGCTGTGGGCGTGGCTGAGGACGAAAATCCGCATTTGTGCGGATTCTACGCAGAGTTGGGGCTGTCTGAGGGGTGGCACAAGCTGGCACACTCCCAATAAGTGTATTCGGTGTGTTGATTCGAGTGGCACACGCGATTTTCACAAGTGGTACGGATGGGCTGTGGGCGTGGCTGAGGACGAAAATCCGCATTTGTGCGGATTCTACGCAGAGTTGGGGCTGTCTGAGGGGTGGCACAAGCTGGCACACTCCCAATAAGTGTATTGGGTGTGTTGATTCGAGTGGCACACGCGATTTTCACAAGTGGTACGGATGGGCTGTGGGCGTGGCTGAGGACGAAAATCCGCATTTGTGCGGATTCTACGCAGAGTTGGGGCTGTCTGAGGGGTGGCACAAGCTGGCACACTCCCAATAAGTGTATTCGGTGTGTTGATTCGAGTGGCACACGCGATTTTCACAAGTGGTACGGATGGGCTGTGGGCGTGGCTGAGGACGAAAATCCGCATTTGTGCGGATTCTACGCAGAGTTGGGGCTGTCTGAGGGGTGGCACAAGCTGGCACACTCCCAATAAGTGTATTCGGTGTGTTGATTCGAGTGGCACACGCGATTTTCACAAGTGGTACGGATGGGCTGTGGGCGTGGCTGAGGACGAAAATCCGCATTTGTGCGGATTCTACGCAGAGTTGGGGCTGTCTGAGGGGTGGCACAAGCTGGCACACTCCCAATAAGTGTATTCGGTGTGTTGATTCGAGTGGCACACGCGATTTTCACAAGTGGTACGGATGGGCTGTGGGCGTGGCTGAGGACGAAAATCCGCATTTGTGCGGATTCTACGCAGAGTTGGGGCTGTCTGAGGGGTGGCACAAGCTGGCACACTCCCAATAAGTGTATTCGGTGTGTTGATTCGAGTGGCACACGCGATTTTCACAAGTGGTACGGATGGGCTGTGGGCGTGGCTGAGGACGAAAATCCGCATTTGTGCGGATTCTACGCAGAGTTAGGGCTGTCTGAGGGGTGGCACAAGCTGGCACACTCCCAATAAGTGTATTGGGTGTGTTGATTCGAGTGGCACACGCGATTTTCACAAGTGGTACGGATGGGCTGTGGGCGTGGCTGAGGACGAAAATCCGCATTTGTGCGGATTCTACGCAGAGTTGGGGCTGTCTGAGGGGTGGCACAAGCTGGCACACTCCCAATAAGTGTATTCGGTGTGTTGATTCGAGTGGCACACGCGATTTTCACAAGTGGTACGGATGGGCTGTGGGCGTGGCTGAGGACGAAAATCCGCATTTGTGCGGATTCTACGCAGAGTTGGGGCTGTCTGAGGGGTGGCACAAGCTGGCACACTCCCAATAAGTGTATTGGGTGTGTTGATTCGAGTGGCACACGCGATTTTCACAAGTGGTACGGATGGGCTGTGGGCGTGGCTGAGGACGAAAATCCGCATTTGTGCGGATTCTACGCAGAGTTGGGGCTGTCTGAGGGGTGGCACAAGCTGGCACACTCCCAATAAGTGTATTCGGTGTGTTGATTCGAGTGGCACACGCGATTTTCACAAGTGGTACGGATGGGCTGTGGGCGTGGCTGAGGACGAAAATCCGCATTTGTGCGGATTCTACGCAGAGTTGGGGCTGTCTGAGGGGTGGCACAAGCTGGCACACTCCCAATAAGTGTATTCGGTGTGTTGATTCGAGTGGCACACGCGATTTTCACAAGTGGTACGGATGGGCTGTGGGCGTGGCTGAGGACGAAAATCCGCATTTGTGCGGATTCTACGCACAGTTGGGGCTGTCTGAGGGGTGGCACAAGCTGGCACACTCCCAATAAGTGTATTCGGTGTGTTGATTCGAGTGGCACACGCGATTTTCACAAGTGGTACGGATGGGCTGTGGGCGTGGCTGAGGACGAAAATCCGCATTTGTGCGGATTCTACGCAGAGTTGGGGCTGTCTGAGGGGTGGCACAAGCTGGCACACTCCCAATAAGTGTATTGGGTGTGTTGATTCGAGTGGCACACGCGATTTTCACAAGTGGTACGGATGGGCTGTGGGCGTGGCTGAGGACGAAAATCCGCATTTGTGCGGATTCTACGCAGAGTTGGGGCTGTCTGAGGGGTGGCACAAGCTGGCACACTCCCAATAAGTGTATTCGGTGTGTTGATTCGAGTGGCACACGCGATTTTCACAAGTGGTACGGATGGGCTGTGGGCGTGGCTGAGGACGAAAATCCGCATTTGTGCGGATTCTACGCAGAGTTGGGGCTGTCTGAGGGGTGGCACAAGCTGGCACACTCCCAATAAGTGTATTGGGTGTGTTGATTCGAGTGGCACACGCGATTTTCACAAGTGGTACGGATGGGCTGTGGGCGTGGCTGAGGACGAAAATCCGCATTTGTGCGGATTCTACGCAGAGTTGGGGCTGTCTGAGGGGTGGCACAAGCTGGCACACTCCCAATAAGTGTATTCGGTGTGTTGATTCGAGTGGCACACGCGATTTTCACAAGTGGTACGGATGGGCTGTGGGCGTGGCTGAGGACGAAAATCCGCATTTGTGCGGATTCTACGCACAGTGGGGCTGTCTGAGGGGTGGCACAAGCTGGCACACTCCCAATAAGTGTATTCGGTGTGTTGATTCGAGTGGCACACGCGATTTTCACAAGTGGTACGGATGGGCTGTGGGCGTGGCTGAGGACGAAAATCCGCATTTGTGCGGATTCTACGCAGAGTTGGGGCTGTCTGAGGGGTGGCACAAGCTGGCACACTCCCAATAAGTGTATTGGGTGTGTTGATTCGAGTGGCACACGCGATTTTCACAAGTGGTACGGATGGGCTGTGGGCGTGGCTGAGGACGAAAATCCGCATTTGTGCGGATTCTACGCACAGTTGGGGCTGTCTGAGGGGTGGCACAAGCTGGCACACTCCCAATAAGTGTATTCGGTGTGTTGATTCGAGTGGCACACGCGATTTTCACAAGTGGTACGGATGGGCTGTGGGCGTGGCTGAGGACGAAAATCCGCATTTGTGCGGATTCTACGCAGAGTTGGGGCTGTCTGAGGGGTGGCACAAGCTGGCACACTCCCAATAAGTGTATTGGGTGTGTTGATTCGAGTGGCACACGCGATTTTCACAAGTGGTACGGATGGGCTGTGGGCGTGGCTGAGGACGAAAATCCGCATTTGTGCGGATTCTACGCAGAGTTGGGGCTGTCTGAGGGGTGGCACAAGCTGGCACACTCCCAATAAGTGTATTCGGTGTGTTGATTCGAGTGGCACACGCGATTTTCACAAGTGGTACGGATGGGCTGTGGGCGTGGCTGAGGACGAAAATCCGCATTTGTGCGGATTCTACGCACAGTTGGGGCTGTCTGAGGGGTGGCACAAGCTGGCACACTCCCAATAAGTGTATTCGGTGTGTTGATTCGAGTGGCACACGCGATTTTCACAAGTGGTACGGATGGGCTGTGGGCGTGGCTGAGGACGAAAATCCGCATTTGTGCGGATTCTACGCAGAGTTGGGGCTGTCTGAGGGGTGGCACAAGCTGGCACACTCCCAATAAGTGTATTCGGTGTGTTGATTCGAGTGGCACACGCGATTTTCACAAGTGGTACGGCTAACTTCACATCCGTACCACTTTGAGGTCACTTTGTCCATTTTCTCAGTAAGTATTGTGAATTTTGACAAAGTAGTGGGTGGCACATGTTTTAGACGTGTTATTTTAGACGTCCATGTGGTTGAAAATTCATAAAGATGCGATTTAAGATTTTTTCTGTAAATTGGTACTGCTAACTTCACATCCGTACCACCTCGAAGTTTTGATGGACGATTTCTCGCAAACTGCTGCATTATTTTGAAAAATTACTGGTGGCACAAGCTGGCACACTCTAAAATTATGTGCAAATGCTGTTTTTGAGAGTGGCACACGCGATTTTCGATGTGGTACGGATATTGGTACGGCTAACTTCACACACGTGAGAAAGTAATACCATCATCAGAAAGTTAAGATCCAAAATGCATTTTAACGTTAGTGTCTTGTGATTCGGAGGGAAACTATGGAGGTGGCGAATCCGCCATCATCTCGGAAAGTCGATGCGCCTCAGAGCCTGCTATGTACAGGGTAAACACTTGTGCTATCATGATACTTTGCGGGCGCGGTGCCGACAATGATGCCACCTTCATAATATGACAAATTATGATGCTTTATAATGAAACATTGAAATATCGATCTAATGCAAACAATTACAAGTCATCGGTATAAAAAATATTACATGAATAGGACGCTTGCGAAGTAATGATTCAAAAATTGAAAATTAACTTTAAAATATTCCGTCATTTCAAATAGGATTTTTCATATAATTATTTCAAAAATTCGAGTTTCATCCTACAAATTGCTTTCTACGCAGTGATTCATCTTGTTAGTGAATCATCAGCGTGCATGTGCATTTAGGTATCGTATTATCTCTATTAAATGACAATTCTCAAATAAGCATTTCCTTTATTTTGTTGATATGGAAGAGTTAAGAATGATTTGATGTTATCATATTTATTCTATTGCGCTATTAATTTCAATCCCTACTCAGTGATCATCTTCAGGCAAAAAGGAATTTTAACATTGATATACACATAAGAATCAAAACTTTTTTGTTTGATTTGAAAAAAAAAATTTGAAAAAAATTCATAAAAATATGATATCATTGTACAAAACTATTTTGAAAAATTTCATAAAAATGTGATATCATTGTACAAAAAAATGAATCTTGTGTATATGTCAATGTTAAAATTCCTTCTTGCCTGAAGATGATCACTGAATAGTGATTGAAATTAATAGCGTAATAAAATAAATAAGATCACATCAAATCATTCTTGACTCTTTCCTATCAACAAAATATGCTTTTTAGTCAAGACATTTTCAAATGTAGCAATCCCTTTAACTAAAGGCTCCGTGAAAATAGGAACAATACTAGGATGGACATAGAAGGAAAATTTTCAATACACGCCACTCATAAATCATTTGAAAAATATACGCCCTTGGACTTGTAACAGAGAGAACGCAGTGCTGAATTGGCGTGTAGTAACTGTATTACAAAATGTCTTTCTCTAAGGAAAATAATCACGTTGTTTACCGTGACTGGAGCAAAAATTACACTTTTACGTGATGAACATAAAAAAAGTTAATATTAAATCAACCTTACTTTTGATAAACGGATTGGTTATAGAATATCACTAAAATGATAAATTCTTCAAACATGGGAAAGATTGGATTATTATATTTCTTCTGTCAAAAGCTATCATGATTCAAGAGTTAGGTGGCAAGAAAATGCATCATCATAGCCAACAAACGATGGTCCAGAAAACAAAAATATGTAATTGGTTGAGCTTCCGCGTGACCTCTCGCATCTTCAAAGCTTGTTAAGCGAGACATGAAATGATGAGAGTGGAGCACGGCCTGTTTCATGCTTTCTGTTGATATTAGGTCTGTGAACAATGCCTCTGTGTGAAGATCATTGATCGTCAAATAATTAATGTGATTATTCTGGGCATGCATGGTCTGACAAAAGCCATTATAACTGATCATTCTCAGACTGTCTCGGATTATGTTAAGGACATCCTCATGATTTTTTCCAGCATTTGAGGGATGTATTGAAGATTTTAATAGTATAATTAACGACTCATTTGCCACAATGTATGGAGTAGTCTCCAGCATATTTGAGATTTGCAATAGATTTTACCTGATTCGGTAACTAAAAAGAGATTTCCTAAAAAAATGGGTTGACTTTTGGTCAGATATTGTTAAAAATTAGCTTCCAAAATCAGAACATATTTCTCGTATAGGCCTGCCGGTATTTTGAAAGAACTGCTTTGATATTGATTGAACATTATTGCTTTTTGAGGACGATGATAGTGAAGATTAAAGTTTAGCCCAAATATGTGCTTATTTAACGGCACAATAATTAAATATCAAAGTACCACATTAATAACCACATTCATGTATTTCGGCTGAGCTTAAAAAATCATTACTTTAACATTGATGAGAAGCTGCAAGTGAATAGCCATACAGCCTAGGATGGTCTTTCTCCTGCGGTTGCCGGTGCCCTTAATTAAAATTATATCCGATCAAGATGAATGTAGTTGCACTTATACAAGGGCATTTCATAATTAAGAGCTAGGATGCTACACAAAATACAGAACTAACTCCGATCGGGAAATCACTTCCTTCGTACATGTAAATTGCACATGTGTACAGGGCTGTCATCAAAAGCGACGATGATGCAATTGCATGTATTCATTTTAATACGTGGGCTATCATCATTTGGTCTACGTGATTAAAAATAAATTAACCTTAGCACATAACGCATATAAGTGTAGCAGTTGTGTAGCAGATTTGGTTTCGGGGCTCAAAAAGATAGTCTATCAAAACTCAAGCTTCGAATATATCGAATCATATTTTGTCCGATAGCAGTATACCTAAGTTTTATACGAAATATCTGTCAAAGAGAATAATTTGTTACTGCACACCAATTTAAAGTTTTCAAGCGCTATTGCACTATAAGTGATACTTATTTCAAAATACTACCTATCTAATACAGGTATTGACATAAAATATTGAAAAAGTGTGCAGAATCAAAATTTGCAATTTATGCGCACTTAAACTATCAGGTGTCTGATCATATTTCTTCAACAAGTAATTGAGTATGTTTCTGAGTTTCATTTTGAATTTGGAGTCAAAACTCAAAACTGGCATATAGGAAAAAAGTTAACCAAACTTGAAAACAGTCATTTTCAGAATTTTTTGGAAAATCACGTTTTTTGAACGCCTGGTGTAGCTTTCTGCATTCTAATCACCGCTTAAGATCACAGGTGTGAACCGCACTGATGCACAGCAACAAAATTATTGTATACATTACTGGTAACAAGAATATAGAAAGCTGTCAGATTTTTGTGTTTTTTCGCGGATCCTATTTTTTCACTATCTTTGGAGCCATGTAGCTCCGTTCTGCATGACAGTTAATCAATTGAAATTCATACAAGAGTTCCTTTGTACAAAGATAATGCATCATCAAAAGTTTGGTTAAGTAACTAATATAAAGAAATTTTAGATTAGTCCAAGACATATCTTGGAAAAGTATCACATTTCTAAAATTAGGTCTAGATGCCTCCAAATTCAAAATTGGAGGATAATATTTCAGATTTTGTGTTTTCTAGAGAATGGTAAACATGCATCAGAAAATGGGCAAAATGGAAAACTAAGCCATTAGGCAAATCGTCGTGGAATGACCCACAGATCATATTGCATCTGTTTATTATTTTTATATATATTTCATATAGACTGTAGGCTTGGAGTAATGCTGCCTATGAAAGCTAAGTCATATTTAACACCTAAGTGTTTACTGGCTACACGAAACCGCTACTTTGCTTCAAAGAGAGATAACATATCACAGAGGTTAAGTAATTTTAACATTACTTTCGATAGATCTTGGTAAGACGCAATTTTTGGATAACCATGTTGATTAGGCAAGTACAATCCCTACAAACACTAATTTCATTTATATTCATTATACATGATATATATCTGATATTATATTCATCAGCATAGAACAACGTGCCAAAGAAAATGCGAAGGAACACGACATTTTGGATTAGTGCAGAGGCCATTCAAATAGTGAAGAGCCAAGTAAGTACAAACCAAAGATCACTGAAGAAGATAAAAATCGATACCGGGAGCTTTCCAGTCAGCTTCAAAGACAAAGGCGGAAAGATAAAGAAACATTCTGCAATGACATCTGCAAAGAGATCGAGACAACAACAAGCAAGGTAGATCGAGAGAAACTTTTCAAAAAATCATGCAGTTAACTCGCAAATTCATGCCTCAGAATCATATACTCAAAAAGCAAGGATAATGCCACACTCACTGAGACGGAAAATATTATCGCCAGATAGAAAGATTACACAGAAGAACTTTACAGAAAGGAAGTCACTATGCCGGTTAATGCGCACTATGTGGATGATCGTGAGCTATCCATCCTTGAATCAGAAGTCAGAGAGGCTCTTTCAGAAATCTCTAATCAAAAATCTCCAGGTTCATTATAGAGGCATAATATGACTGCTACATATCTCTGCTAAGCATACATGCAATTAAGTTGACTTGAAGACCATTACACGACTGTCATAGCGTTAAAACTATGTTAGATAGCAAAATAGTGCAGAAATGATAAATGAAAAAACATAAAACCCCGACGGTAATGGGCCATTGTGAAGGTGTTAGGAAGGTGAAACTTTGGTGTTTTACTTTTATAGGAGCAATCATGAGCAGCCAATTACATGCAATTATGTTCAGACCGTTGCACAAAAAAAGTTAGCCTATTTTCAAATGTAATTTTTGTGTTGAAGTCCTGATCTAAATTTAGTAAACGATATGCCATATGAAGCCTTATGTTCCATAGATTATTTTGGCATATATTTTATTTTCCTAAGTGGTCAGTTGTGGTCAGTAGGCCTTTTAAAAGAAAATTGAGCGTTTTCTTTGATGCAGGATTTTAATATGAAGATGACAATTTTTTAATGAAAATTGACACATAGTGTGAGCTATTGTTCAGCTTCATCATGCTGTAAAGATTTTGAGAGTCTTTGAATGTGAAAAGAGATACAGTAGCAATATGTTTTATCATAAAAGTTGCTACTTAAAGAAAACCTGACCCAATTTTTCAATGATGAATATGCTCAATTTCAAAGAAATCTATATCATGTGAAAGGCTGCGCATGGTTCTTTAAATTGGCAGAGCATTTAGGTTGTGTTTGGTCAGTTGTGGTCGGCAGACTTAAAAGCATGAATTTTTGGTCAATTCATTCACCGATGCCTACGGACGAAACTACGGAATGAAGAAAATTAAGATTATCACCATTGAATCAAGCTCGCGTTAGGCTTTCAAGTGATATAGTTTTTTTTTCGAATTTCGCCAACATTTAATACAGTTTTACTCAATTAACACTTTTGCTTGATTTTTCGCTAATTTCCGCGTTAACTATTTCTTCAACTGTTAACTGCACACAACTTAATCACTTTTGTTTTATTAGCCCCGGCGTTTTCGAGTTTGGGTTCAAAAGAATGTTGGTGTCATGAGGTCTACGAATATGTAAGTTTTATCACGATCGGCCCATCCGTTCACCGGCAAACTTCCAATTTGTGTTATTCCCGCACTCAGTCATTTGGTTAGTTATCATTTCCCTCGGTTGAGGTCAGCAGAAGAATTCGAATCTGAGTACTGCAGACGGGGCCTCCTGTCTGCTTCTGTTGCACCTGTTCACAAACAATGGCAGTTCTTCAAGCCGTACTTGCTGACACTTGCGTCCAATATGGGGATCAACAAGATTTTTACAACTCAATCAATGATGACAGGAGGACAGCCGAGTACTTACATGAAATGATCAGCTATGAAGCAACAAACTTCCAATTACTAATTACTTCATTTTATTAGGCAAACCACACCTTTTCCTAAGCCAAATGTCTCCACTGGTTAAGTGAATAAATTTAGGAATCAATCAATTATGATTGATGAGCTCACGATCAAATTTTATGAGAATAGGCAAAAGATAGAAGAACTTTTCGTGGCGTACAACGATTTAGAAAACGGACTGTAATAATCAAATGAGTTATGGCAAAGCATTCAAATGATTGCAATGAAACAGTCACAGCAGTCAATTAATGGCAATTTCAGCTGGAAGCATTCTATAATTTCCTATTATTTGACTTCTTCATTCCAGCAACTCTCAACCACTACTTTTATTGCGTTCTTGTGATATTTTTGGCTGAAGATCTAGTTAATGCTGGCACTATTGACGTAAACTCTTCCACCACCTGGGGACAGACAAAAACCTCTTCTTTATCATCTATTCGTTAATAGAGCTGGAATGATTAGCCAATATTAAAAAATGTTGATTATGATTGTGATTGATTAAAGTGTTGAAGAATGTGATTATGATTAAGGCGGCCATAGGCTTGATTATGATTATGATTGATTAAGGTGTTCGAAATTGTGACTGTGATTAATGCGGTCAGACGCTTTATCATGATGGCAGGGTAGATTGAATATTATGCTGATTGCGGCTTTCAGACGTTTTGTTGGGTCAGTGATGATAATAGTGCGTTTAAGTAATCATTTGAATCGTAATAGAGATGTTTAATACTGTGCAGTGATAGTAGTTTTTATTTAAACGCATCTCCGTGTTCAATTAATAAGCTTTACTTAATTAGCATTATTGCAGTTATTCGATTTTGTTCATTGCCATCATAACGCACAAATTGACAACCAAACATATTGAACCCAGTGGTCTATTGAGTATGCTGTTCAAATACACGTAAAGAGAAAACACCAGAGAAATGATATTGTAATGAAGATATTCTATGACGAGGCGTGAACACATGTTCATGACTGTGCATCAAGGGATGGTACTCTCTGTGTAGTTACCGTCCTTATGTGGTCTAGCTGTCACTCTGCCATGGGCGGTCGTGTTCTGAACTCAACTGATGTTTGTATGAATAAAATCAAATTTAATCAAATTTGCTGATTAATTAACATGATTTTGATTATGATCAATGATTGATCAAATTTCAAAAACCTTGATCATGATTAATGTCAATGATTGAACCAATTTTAAATGACGTGATTATGATAAGCCTCAATAAGTTAATTGATTAAATGATTGATTCATCCAGCTCTAGTCGGTACCTGTAAAAATTCATTATTTGAAGAAGCTCAAAATCCTTCAGTTCGCTAATAACGACGACTCTTAACATTATTTTTCGCTAGTAGTTTCTTCTTTCTTCCTTGAGTTAAAATGAATCTTTTGTCCTCTATGTACATCAATCGATTTCATGTTAAAAACATGATAATAGCGAGAAATGTTTTAATTTCAATTTTTTCTCATTTCTTATTCTCATTTCTTTAACATGCAATCAAGGCCGGAGCTTCTCCCGACCAGATGCAGCTTGAATTAACGCCAATGATTGACGAATGAAGTCTTCCAGGAAATTTTAAAGCTTTTAAAGGTCTACTTTTTGCTTCATTTACAGCACTTGATTTATAATTGCTACAAAAGAATGCGCTTCTAGCGCGAATGGTGGCTTTGGTCACTATCGACATTGAATAGTGTTGTATACCATTGAACTCTTGGGGACATGCAGAAAACAGACGAATGCGAAAAACTCAGTTTTTTTCAGACCTTCAGATTTAGTTGATGAGGGAGATTGATTTGTATTGTATCCTTTCCTTCAATGAAAGAACTGTCAGAAGAGAAATGTGAAGAGCATATTCCTGTCTATTTGCGTCGAAATCTTATTATCTTCAGCTATTGTTATAGGACTGCGTTCTGCTGTTTGGCAAGCCATGACTCACACTGCCCGCTGTGTCTCGGCGTGCGTCTAGGGGTTATGTTTTCTTTAGTATGTCAACATTCTCTTTCAACGTAACCTCCTAAAATTCTAGTGTGTAAGTGGCGCTTTGGGATACAGGTTTTCTTGATGTTAGGAGGTGACAGATCACATTGCTGATTTTGGGACTCATTTCTTAGTTGTAGTTTGTACTCACGCTCAGTACCATTTTTAGTACTATTTGGGACCTTATGAATAACAGTGTCGTGCAGCGGTAAACGGCAAGCATATGCGTGGAGGAGTGAGCTTTCGCTCATATTTTTATATATATTACATGTCTTAATTCACATTCAGGAGAAAACTACAGAAGAAAATAGCGGTGGACTATTGCATCCCGAATGTGTTCCTACAATGTTTAATGAAAGTTAAGAATATCTTATTGACTTTACCAGTTATTTTGAGGAGATAATTTTTACTTGACGAATTTTGTCGGCAAGATATCGGTAAAAATCAGTTTTTCAATATAATTTCAAATCTCTGGCTAAATTCAAATGACGCAATTATTAAAAGCTGTTACCACTGTGAACTGTGATTCAAATCATTGATCATTGATTTCTTTCATTCCATTCATCACATTGCTCCTGACATAAATCCAATCTCATCGAATACCAAAGTTTAAATATGAAGAGTCTCATTTCATAGCAGCGCTCGTTCCCTTCATGAAATACAACGAGTAAATGATGTGCAGCATCTGCTAACATGAAGCTGAATTATTATTTATACTGATGAAAATTCATTGACAACAAATGTTATGCAGTTATAAGCGTTGATGTAGGTATTAGCATCATTGTATAAGTGATTCATGCATAGTACTAACGAAGGTAAATAGTATTAACAGCACATTCCAAAATGATAGAAGATCAATAAAAACTGAAATATAGAGCTTCACAAATCAAAGAAGTTTAATTGCTGTTGTACTATCAATGTGCTATTGATAAAAAATGCTGTTATTACTATTTATTTTCGCTAGTGTTTAAACTATGTGATTATTATTATCATTTAGATTGTTTATTCAATATTTGGTTTGTCGACTGAGCAGTTGGTTCACAGAAAATAGGCAAAATTATGAGAAAAATATTTTTAAACATCTAATTCTATTCAGAAGGCTAGAAAACAAAGGTGAGTAGAAATATTGAATATAATTAATAATAGGTTCATTATTCAACAATGATTTCTGCCATCTAATGCCAAGAAATATCGAATGACGTAATTTTTTCATTTCCACGCAGTGAACTGTAGCAGATGACTCAAATCACTTCCAAAGTTAACTACACATCATCCTAGCACAAAATATTCAGTCACTGGGAAGATGTCAAATAGGTTTGTAGGCTTACTCAATTCAAATCCATGTTCCTGAAAGCATGTTTAATTTATCAAGAGCAAACAAGTGAGTTTTCTTGAGTGTTGCTGTGAGGATAATTGAAAAATGAGAAAAATTCGTTGAAATAATTGTGATATAATAATCAGTCAGCATAATACATTTGATTTAGTAACACACTATTGCTCATTACCCCAAGAAATTTTCATCAATCATTTTTTCACTTCACACGCCTAGCAATGTCTTCGACTAAAATGCGCGCAAGTAGATTGTCATGCGCAAGTAGACATCATGACAGTGACCGTTGTAGACAATGATTAGTTATTTGTAATGCTTAGCTCTTATCATTTGGTCCAACTTTAGACACGAATAATTTAATAACACGAGAACAATCAATCATCTGCTCATTTTTCATAACTGCTTCTTATGATGTCTATACCAAAAATGGTTATCAGAGATGGAAAACAATTAGGTCTATGTTCTGACAATTCGACCTCGTCGGAACTCGGAATAATGTAAATAGATAAACATTATTGATCTTCAAGACCACAATAGGAGAAACTCATTTCTTCAATGATGTCAAACCATTAATGTTCTTGATGCTCTCGTTAAAGCGATAACTCATTCGTGCTCTGATTTCGAGTTTTTTGTTTAACTCATCAAAATGTCGAATCGTGGACTACTCAACGTAGAGCAAAAGTGAGAAAAATGAAAAATAGCCAGTTACCATGCGGGGATTTTGATTTTTGCATGGCAGAGGAAGATGTCCAAATGACTCAAAATTGCTGTAAATTTCTAGTAATCAATGCACATTTCAACTTGAATCTTTGTAGACCCATGTACTTTGTAGAACTTCCGTAATTTTGGCTCAATAGAATCTTTGAAATCAACAATTTGGCATATGGCCATATTTTCTGCTACCTAAAAAATATTTGAAAAATAGAATGATGTGCTGTGACATGAACAATTGAAGCGGAAAGTTACTTGGCAGTCGTAGACGCTTCATTTCGACCTACAAGGGCTGATCAGTGCTGCTCGGAATGATCCAAGCTAGTTAGTAACCCAATGAAGTTCTGTTCAAAGTCTATTCTATTTCTTTCATCTTCATTCATTTGTATTCAATTCGTCAAGTGATTGATTAATCATCGATCAATGACACTATTGCTTGGCATAGATTTTTGCAATCCTATTCACAACTCGTGTGCACTCGTGTGATGAGAAAATGAGAACAACGGCGAAGTTAGCGCTGATTGAGGTCATAGCAATAGATATCTCATGTATAGATAATCCTTTGACTAAAATATGATATTAGTTATTCCGAGAACAGTGCAAAGCGAACAAACTCGATGGAATAACTAACACTGGATTGTCATTTGCAATAGATGTACATTAATTCTCAACTACTTAATTTAAAAATTTTAAATAGAACTTGTCTTATATTAATTTGAACTTGATCTATTTTAAAATGAACTTGACTTATTTTAATTGAATTATTTCAATTAGAACTTGATTTATTTTAAATATAAGTTAAAAAGGTGTAGAATGACTGACAAGCCGAAGCGCTACTCAACAGGCTGCTTGGCGTTTAAAGGGCCGTACTGACGAGCCAGTGTATAGTACGAAGCGGAGGCTCTACTGCTGCCAAGGAGTTTTCTGATTGAAAGGGTCAGGTCAGATGACATGCTTCTGTTCTATACAAAGGGGAATTTGCACTGTGAAATCTTTATAATGATCAGCCGCACGGCAAGCCTGAGTCTGTGGAATCTTGAAAAGCTCCCACCCCGTTCTACCCGACGACACCACAATCCGGACACCATCACCGTTTCACTTTTTTTGCACTTTCACTTTCAGATACAGGTCTCTCTCTCTCTCTCTCGAAGTTTCTCTCGAAGTTTTGGACATGGTCCGATACCTGTCACTTCTCGGCGAGAAAATAACTTGGTGGGAGAATTTTGAGGCCACCCTTGGCCGTCCTAGGAATATATAGGATCTTGGCCGTCTTAGGGTGAGAGTTATACCACAAAATAGCAACATACGGCCGAATACCTACCTCCAATCTGGTGTACGTGATTTCACATGACTAAACAAAAAGGCTACGAGTAACATTAACGGGGTCTTGCTGATCTTAAAATCATGATTTGACCTACAGCTTGTGATAATTTGCTTGCTGATGTGCTTGTCAAATAGCTGCTTGTAATCAACAGCTCTTGACATTGATCAACAGTCAATTTACATGCAGCTGATGATAATCAACAGCTAAAAATAGTTTTGACGTCAGAAGGGGAATCCCTGACGCTTGTTAACAGAAAGCTGATTGTGAAAATGGCTTTCTGATGTGATGATTCAAGCAAAATTCGATTTAACAGACAGCTGATGATCATAGAAAGCAACTCCTATAAACATTTTTCAGCTAACTGTTGATCAACAGCTGAACTATCACAATCTTGGCCATTGCACTATTGAATCATCACCTATCTGATGATCAGAAGCGCGAAGTCAAATGGATCTGATGGAATACGTGGACTACATGGATGGTGAAGGAGACACTAATCATGGTACTCCTGCCTTGATGCGATTGAAGCCAATCGATCCGCTATTACAGTACACGGACGAGGAGTTTCGAGATCGCTTCCGAATGGACAAAGCTTGCGCCATCAAGCTACACGATCTGTTGCGGTTAATGATCATTTCTAAAAGAGCCAAAAATGATCCAAAACAGCCAAAATCACAAAAGACCCAAAACAGCCAAAAGCTCAGCACCCCTGTCTACATCCACACTATCAGTTTCACTACCATACCTATCGATGCCACTCATCCACAGCAATTCAAATCCACAAAATCAGTCCACATTTCGATACTCAAATCCAAAAAATTCAAAATATTCTGCGCTACTGCACCGATTACACAAAAAAGCCAAACTAAAGCTCAGCACACCAGTCTGCATCCACACTATCAGTTTCATTACCATACCTATCGATGCCACTCATCCACAGCAATTCAAATCCACAAAATCAGTCCACATTTCGATACTCAAATCCAAAAAATTCAAAATATTCTGCGCTACTGCACCGATTACACAAAAAAGCCAAACTAAAGCTCAGCACACCAGTCTGCATCCACACTATCAGTTTCATTACCATGGCTATCGATGCCACTCATCCACATCAATTCAAATCCACAAAATCAGTCCACATTTCGATGCTCAAATCCAAAAAAGCCAAAATATTCTGCACTACTTCACCGATTACCCAAAAAAGCCAAACTAAAGCTCAGCACACCAGTCTGCATCCACACTATCAGTTTCATTACCATGGCTATCGTTGCCACTCATCCACATCAATTCAAATCCACAAAATCAGTCCACATTTCGATGCTCAAATCCAAAAAAGCCAAAATATTCTGCACTACTTCACCGATTACCCAAAAAAGCCAAACTTAAGCTAAGCACACCAGTCTACATCCACACTATCAGTTTCATCATCCAGATCAACTTTTGAAATTTCATTAAAATATTTCTGCTTTATAAACATCACAGTGTCCATCGCTGCCTTGCTCTCACTAATTTTCAAATCTATTTCTATCTGCTTCATCTCCAGCTCTTTCTCTAAAATTTCCATTTTCTTTTCGTGCTCTTCACGCAAATACTTCATCTTTGCTTGATGAAATTCTTCAGCAAGCTCACTAGCTGATCTCTTCTTTGAGCATCTGGCCCTCTTCTCCATCACTTCACTTGCATCGTCATCTGCAGAAGAAAATTTCATTCACACATGAATCTATTCATGCAACAGTACGAATGTCCTTTACCTGATTCGAAGTGGTCATCATCGTTGACGCCAACTAAGGGGACCTGCTGGCTAAGGATGGCTCGCACACCTTCATTCTTCGGATCAGATTCAACCTTGAGTGACCCACCACCAGTCTTGAATCTCTCTTTCCTTTCTGCTGCCATTTCCGATTTCGCTATTCTCTTCAAATTGTTCCATAGATTCTAAAAAGAGTGAAAAATAGACTTTGTAAAAATACACAAAGGTTTTATCAATTGCGCTAATAGAATGCGAAGTAATGTATGTGCGGACAACATGTGAATTGCGAAGAACTCACCTTTAGTTGACTCTTACTTCTTGGACGGTTGTTCTCATCAGCATTGTAGGCAGAAGTAATTGTCTCCCATGCCTTTCGTTTCTCATTTTCCACTGATGGAGCCTTTCTTTTATTTTCTAATACACTGCATTTATTGACAATTGCCAGAAATCATTCTTTTTCCCCAGTCGTGAATTTCATCCTTGCTTCTTCTTGCAAACTGCGATCCATGATTGATTCCTATGACTGTGTTCGGCTGAGCGATACATGCATGTACACATAGCGCAAGGTTCAACGCAATTTTCACGTCATCTCACGAGCGGACTTCTGATTGGTAGCTTGCATAGCAACGCCATCGTCTGTAGACTTTTGATCAGGAGCTTGTGGTTAATCAACAGCTGCTGGTAAACTAGAAGCTGATTGTTAATCATCACATCAGCAAGCCCGATTGAGAGCTGTTGATCAAATTCAGCATACAGATGATTGTAACAAGCAGCTCCATAATCAACAGATCAGCAAGACCCCGTAAATCTTTTCTAATAATTAACATTTTCATAAAATTGATCAACACACTTATGTGGATTTGTGATACATTCCCTCTACTTCATAAACTGTGCAGCACCGCTCTCTATGATCTGATGAGAAGCAGCGCTCCAGCTTATCACCATATGGTATGGAATGTGCATTTGCTATACTCGGCCATCGAAAAGACAAGAACATAGGAACTTTGCCTCTACTAGATAATAGAATACAGATTTGGTGCATCATGGAAATAGCTGCTTCGACTCAATATTTAATAAAATGTAAATATTACTTATCACATGATCGTTTCGCTTGCCTTCCTATCCAGCATGACGAATTAAGTCCAAATACCTCAAACAATAGATCACTGAAATCAAGTGATTGCAACTTTTTAGGCGTGCTTTTATTTCAACGACAATGGTGCTATTTTTTATCTATTTATTTGAACATCAGATTTCTCACAAGGTTTCTTAAGGTTCACAAATCAAGTTCTTAGGTTCACAAAATCATATCTGTTATAAGGAATATTCTTGTCCTATAATACCTAAAATAACCTCACATGAACCGAACTCAGCAGTCATTCTACGAATTCTAAATTTTCGCTCGAGTTCGTTACATGAGCACTTTCCTTTTGAAGTACAACAAAATTCTTTTTTTCTTAAGGAATAAGCTTACTTGCGTTCATATTCATTATTTTTAGTCAAATGTAAGATTATCTTCCGAACTAAAGAGAATGTATTGAACTGCAGCAAGGTTGACGGCGGCTTCAATTGCTCGTTTAGCAATTTCTTCATAAGTCGCACAGCATAATTAGTCTCTTAAAATCATTCCTCACCCTCTGAGTCTATAGTGAAAGCCTGAATTATTTTCTGAATTAAAATTTCAAATGTATTTCATCTATTGAATCAATTTGAATTAGCTGAGCTAGCCCACGCTCTTGACGAGTGTCGTGTATCGAAATGAAGCAATTTTTAATTGAAAGTACTATTCAACTCAAAAGTCACGAAGGTTGTGTTTTCATGTGTTCGTTTACGTTACACATTCATAGCGGAGTTCTTGAATCTCTCAATTCAAATTTTGCCGAATGGAACTGACCATTTTACCAGTATACAGAAAATGCCGCTGTACTTAAAATTGCATTTTGAATAGAAAAAGAAGCTACGCACACAGCTGCATTCACTTGGCAAGATTCCATTTCATCAGATTCTTTGTCTTGGTTATGTAATCGAATTTGTGATATCAATCTTTTCGAATTCCAATTCGCATGATCAGCGTAGTCCAGATCACACGCTTTAGTCAAAATCGATGTTCACCCCCGCGATGCTAATTGACATTTCCAATTTCATTTCCTCTTTCTTATCTCTTAGAAGTGTGCAAGCAATCGCAATTTAACTTTAACAAATGAATGGAGAATAGCACAGTCCTAATTGTTTATATCACTTTGCAGTAACAGGGAATCCTAGTTGGTCGCTGCGCTCCTCAGGAAGTGACACACTTGCAGATTCTGACAAGAGCTTTACATACACGGGCCACTGTTGGCGCATGTATAGTTATTCATCTCAGTTTATTTTCGTTTCTCCCTAAGGAGAAATCTCCTGCCAAAGAATGTCTTTACAGAGAATCCTACTTGGTCTTGATATCTGTACAGAGGTTGTTTAATAGATGACATCGATTACTTGCACTGTCGGTTCCTAATTCATTGCTTCTGCGATGTTAAGTCATTCTTCCCATTTTCGGCAATTCGGTGTGCATCTATTTCTCGTAGAATTTGCTCCATGCCTTACAAGTGCAGTGTAACTGGCTGTCGAACTAACTATAAAAACAACTCATCCGACGATAAAATCGCCTTATACAAATTCCCAAATTCTGATTCTGATTCTGATCAAGAACGGCTGCAAAAATGGATCCGCAAAATTCCCCGATCATGGTCCGATCAAGACATCAGCGGTTTGAACAGATCTGGCAACAGCTATCGTGTGTGCGCACTTCACTTTGATTCTACGTGTATTATTTCAGAATCTAATGATACAAACTCAACGCGAAAGAAAAAGAGAGCCTCATCATCTAACCCTCTGTCTCTGAAAAAGCTTTCGTCCTCAGCGATTCCGACGATATTTCCGAATCTTCCGTCGTATTTGAGTGAATCCGAGATGCCTACGAGGGGTACTTCGAGTTTGATGTCGTCTCGCCTTGCTGCTGAACAAAACATTTTGGATACTTCGGTGAATTATTTTTTTGATAAAGATAAAATAGCATCGATCGCCGATATGAAAGAATATGTTCCTCCAAATCATTTGAGTCACTATGTGAAAGTAATGAAAGATGATAATTGCTATTTTCATGACATTGCAATTTCTTCTGATGGTATACCTCAAATTGTGAAATCTCTCTGCACTGGTATGGATCTTAATGTGTCAGCTGTGTATGACGGTGTCATTCAACCATCCATTACGGAAGATATTATTCGTTTATCGAAATTGGACTCTTTTAATCAGTTGGAGAATCTTCTTTCACGGTTGAAGAATGTGCAGGGTGACCTTGAACATGATTATCAACATCACATAATGAAAGTGATCCCTCACATAGATCAAGCCATATATGCTGCCGAACAGAGTGATAATGAGAAAGTTTATTCCAAACTCAGTTTCCTTTTGGAACAATTTCACCTCATTACTATGAGAAAACCGAATTACTCCTCAGACCTCCTATCCTTATCTTACCTCCTATTCAACCATAGTGCAAGTGCGTATCGATTTGTACAAGATAGTGATTGTTTGACTCTTCCATCTGCACGACATCTTCAAAGATTATCGTCGAATATGAGTGCAAGTATGTGTGATGATTCCCTTATTTCATAGTTGAAATTGAAAAGTGACCAGCTTACCACGAAAGAAAAGTTAGTAATCGTTAACATTGACGAAATTCACTCCTCAAAGAAACTTGAATTCAGTGGTGGCCAATGCTTTGGAATTGAATGTCACTCCAATGCCATTGCCAGAACAGTTTGTACTGTTTTGATTAACCCTCTTCCGTCAACCTGGGTCAAATTGAACCCACGAAACTTCAATAGTAGATCATAATGTCAAATAATACCTCTCTTATGGCCTGCCTGATAAATAGCTTTCCCTGCAACAAATTTAGCACAAAAAGTTTGCTCTGTATACATTTGATTGAAAAGGAAAGGTACAGTCTGAGGTTTCAGATGATACAACGTATTTCGTCAACCTGGGGTCAACTCGGTTGTCTGTGTTCTGCATGAAATTGTATGACAGAGGCAATAGATATCTGGAATAACCGATCTATTGAATTGATTTGTTAGCTGATAGTTGGATATCTTGCCATAGAAGTCACTGCCGTAAGTACTTTTGTGCAAGATAACAGAAGTGGTAGCGTTCGATGCATTATTCATTCCAACGTAGGCCCATAGAGATAGGATTATCAGCAGTTTGCACTGACTGTGTTTGCACAGCTATCGTTGCATAGAGAGGTCAATCATAGAAATTAACAAAGCCATAGAAAGTCCTAGAATGGAAATTGCATGAAAATTATGGCACACGCCGGGGGAACTTAGTTGGGGCAAAATGCAACTTGTGCGATCTGCCTTCCATGTTTTTTTATTGGCATTTATATTTATCAAGCCAATTCTTGATCTGGACTGTTGGCACTTGTCCAAAGACCATGTACTCAAAAGCAATAGTGAATTTACAAATTGCTGCGCCGACAGGATGACAAAGAAGGAAATCCTTTTAAACGTTCTGTACGTTCATCATTTTGAAATATCGCTCCGATAATCTATCAATATTATAATCAGAATCTTATGCAACTTGTAATGTCGATTTACAGAACATGCATAACTCCAGCTTGAAATCAGAGGCCAAGAAATCTTAGAGTATTCATTTTACTTTAAAGGGTTCCCCTTTTCACTAAATTTAAATAATTTTCAAAATCTCTACATGCATTCGAATATCAGCTTCCAAAATATCACGTGTCATTCAATGATTAATTGAAAAGTTCCAGGGACATTTCATTTATTTGAGAAATGATTGCCGGTAGAGAAACTTTCAATGTGTTTATTCCAGAAAAGCGCCAGGTTTCTTAGCCGCTTGAAGAAGAGATTATCCAATAATTTCGATCTGTGAATTCTTCAGATGTTCTTACAAACAGCACACCGACCACTTTCAATTATGACTTTGTGAACCAATTTTTAATTCGCATTCCAATATTGAAAAATTGGGAAGTTGTTGTCAGTGACTGCTACAAATAGACACACTATATTAATCCATGGAATAGTAGGCTATTTCACATGAAATCTATATGAATAGTCGCCATCTCACTTGCAATTCTCTTCATGAAAATCCTGTAATCAGGTGTCAACAACTTCCACAACCAACTTGGCAAATAGTTTCACTATGATACAATGTTTTAGATCTAAGCTGATATATGTGCAAACCATAGATTTTTCCATGTGCCATCATTGTACATAGGCAAGATATCAAACTTCCATTCTAGTGTACTATTATCCACTTCTATGAGGTCAATTGTGATTTGCGTCATATGCTGACAATGGCACCAAAAGAATGTAGCCCAAAAAGAATGAAGCATTCTCTGGGCGCTGGGTAGTAATCCACGCTTGTGTCCGCTGATGGATATAAATCAAATGTCTGATGCACGCGCGTTGTAATTTACAATGGCTCGCAAAATGTACACAACGAAACACGTAGCGCGACAAATAATAGATCGCGAAAGTGGATCTGATGTTTCTGATATTGAATTGACTGAGGATGAATCAACTGATACCAGTGATGTCAACGATAACGACAATCAAGTGACTGATTCCAATGACGAATCCAATGACTCCTCCGATGACAGCGAAGACTCTGATAACGATCACCCTCCGCCTTTACATCAACGAGTCAACATACCACATCAGCTACGAAGCAAAAATGGGCGAATATGGAGTACAAATCCGGAAAGGCCGACACAAGCTCGTGCTTCAAATGTACTTCGGCAACAAAGTGGGCTCAGTAGTGCGAGCGTCAGATCAGTTTATACTATCTTTGATAGTTTCAAGTTATTTTTCACAAATGATATGATACTTCTGATTGTTCGAGAAACAAACCGTAGAGGGCAATCTACAGCACGAAAATGGAATCAAACACATGAGAGAACCCATGGTTGGCGTGAGACTGATTCGTCTGAAATGGAGGCTATGATCGGTCTTCTGATTTTGGCAGGTATGTGGCGATCTTCAGGGGAATCTCTAGACGAACTATGGTCAGTGAAAGATGGTAGACCCGTATTCAGGGCCACAATGTCTCTTACGCGTTTCAAAGAGTTGTTGAGGTACTGTCGATTCGACAATCAAGCAACTAGAGAGCAACGTATTTCACAAGACAAATTGGCGCCTATCCGTGACTTCTGGGTAATGTTTTTGGCCAATCTACAACCTGTTTATAAGCCAGGCAGTGACAAAACAGTCGACGAGCAATTGATAGCGACACGAGGGCGGTGCAGTTTCCGGCAGTACTTGCCCTCGAAGCCCGGAAAATACGGCATAAAGGTATTCTGGGCTTGTGATAGCGAAACGTCATTTCCTCTGAAAGGTGAAGTCTATCTTGGTAGGCAACCCAATGCACCAGTTGGGTCAAATGTAAAAGATTTTGTGAAACGATTAGTACAGCCCTGGATAAAGACAGGAAGAAATATAACAATGTATAATTATTTTACATCGGTTGATTTAGCTCATGATTTGCTTGCCATGCGCACTACAATTGTTGGAACAATAAGAAAAAACCGTGCTGATATCCCGAGAGAGATGCAAAGCAATCGCAGCAGGCCAGAGTATTCATCTATTTTTGGATTTGATCGTCAACTTATCCTCGTTAGTTATGTTCCAAAGAAAGGAAGGTCCGTCATGTTGTTGTCTTCTATGCACCATGATGAGTCTATCGATGAAGACGACAAATATAAACCTGTTATTATCCAACATTACAACAAAACCAAATCTGGCGTAGACAATCTGGATCATTTGGCAAGGCTTTATACTAGTAAACGAAAAATAAAGCGTTGGCCAATGGTATTCTTTTTCAACATGATAGACTGTGGAGGAATCGCAGGTTATATTACGTGGTACATGAAATTCCCAGATTGGAACAGAGGCAAATCTTATAAACGACGACTTTATCTGAAAGAACTGGGATTCTCCTTAGTTGAAAGGCAAATCAACAAACGTATTCAAAATCCTCAAGCTCTACAGTCACAAGTAACTGTTGCCATGCGATCACTGGGTTGTCAGCTTCAAAATGAAACTTCAAATCCTCCAGCAACGGGAATGTTGACTCAAAGACGGAGATGCTTTTTCTGTCCCCGCTCGATTGACAAAAAGGTGAGCACAGTGTTTCCGTTGCAAGCGTTCTTGTTGTAAAGATCATGGACTACTTTTGTGCAATGAATGTGTCTAAATCATGCAAATTTGTTTGTGAAATTGCAATGATTCTCTTAAATTCATTATGAAATTTGAATTTTTTGGAAATCTGGTGTTTTTATTTTCACTTCAGAGTGGGAGCATGCGAAAGATAGTAGGCCTACAGCTTGTATTATCAAATATCAATAATTTCTTTCTGCATCTAAATGCATCTAAATTCTTAAAAATGTGATTGATTTAATGACTATCGCATCTAAAAGCAATAAAAGTACAAATTTCAACCATGGGGTCATTTTTCCCCCAGGTTGAAAAAATGCGATGTATTTTAAGGTTGACGTCACAGGGTTAAGTCAATCTGTACAAAGTATCAGGAGGTTATCATGATGGAGCCATCTCAAAAATTAGACACAAGCAAACTACATAACCTATTAATGAAATCGCTCAGACTTCTACACAACAGCGGCTTTATACCAGTTGTTATTTCAGTTGACAACCATCCTGTTAACAGAAGCTTATTTGAAACAGTTTTGTGTGATGGTGAGTTAAAAACGCACATTGTTAATCCCGTCAATGGTGAGAAACTGTTTCTTCTTTTTGATCCCGTTCATAATTTCAAAAACATTTACAACAATTGGTGCACTAGAGGTGTTTTCAAATTTCCTGATATGCATGATAACTCGAAGTTTCACACAGCCGATTTTTCAGACCTTATTGACCTCTACACTACTGAAGTCGGTAATCCTACTCACATTGCCTTCAAACTAAATCAGAAAGTATTGTGTCCCTCGAACTTAGAAAAGACTAATGTCACTTGCTTGTAGTGTATTCGACGAAACTACAGTACCTGCAAGCAAATTTTATCAGCTCTCTGGTGGACTTATTATTTTTCTCGAATTAATCACTGAGTTATGTAATATATGGAACATTAGATCTTGTACCAAAGGCTACCATAAACGCATGCCAGAAGCCAATCCAATTCAACCAAATGACAGACGACTATCAAGACTTCGAGAGTTTGCTACTTTCTTTGAGAACTGGCGTGAAGCAAAGTCGCCAGGCTTAAGCAAACAAACTTTTCTTGCAGTTTCCAGTTGCTGTAAAGTCTTGGCAGAGCTATCTGAATTTCTTTTTACACAATACGACTTCAAAACTATTCTCTTAGGCCGCTTCGTCAGTGACTGGATTGAAAGACGCTTTGGAGTCTATCGGCAATTCCACGGTGGAAATTTCTTCGTATCTGTGCGTCAGATATTTGAAGCTGAAAAGAAACTTCGAATTTCTTCTTTGCTGAAGTATCACGGGTTCAGTCTCCGTGATCTAAAACAATTCGCCAGTGATGACGATAACACTTCGTTAGGAATGAGCATTCCATGAATACGAAGTTCAGACATTGATTCGCTTGACTCAAATGACCGGAATATGATAACTTTTTTAAGCGGATATTGTTGTCATCTGTTGATAAAATCTCTAAGTCATACCTGTAGTGAATGTAAGTCCTTGTTCATTGACAGTAGTAATACAAAAATACAGGGAAACTGGCCCGCGTGTGTAAACGGCTGTCAGGAGTAATGGGCAAAAGACCGTTCCAGGACAAGACAAATTCAGAAAAATTGCTACTTTTAAAAACGACTAAATTCATGAATTTTAACCCTTTTTTCAGGTTTTTAAGACCTAAATTCATGAATTTAGACCGTTCCAGGACACCGAAAAATTCAGAAAAATTGTTATCTTTTAAAACGACTAAATTCATGAATTTGAACCCTTTTTTCAGGTTTTTAAGACCTAAATTCATGAATTTAGACCGTTCCAGGACAAGACAAATTCAGAAAAATTGCTACTTTTAAAAACGACTAAATTCATGAATTTTAACCCTTTTTTCAGGTTTTTAAGACCTAAATTCATGAATTTAGACCGTTCCAGGACACCGAAAAATTCAGAAAAATTGTTATCTTTTAAAACGACTAAATTCATGAATTTTAACCCTTTTTTCAGGTTTTTAAGACCTAAATTCATGAATTTAGACCGTTCCAGGACACCGAAAAATTCAGAAAAATTGGTATCTTTTAAAACGACTAAATTCATGAATTTGAACCCTTTTTTCAGGTTTTTAAGACCTAAATTCATGAATTTAGGCGTTTTTTAAAATACTCAATTTTTCAAATTTTTCAAAATCTCAAATTTGAGATTATGATTATTTTTTCTCTTGCTCAAATCATGACCGTTCCAGGACACTGAAAATCATAAAAGTTAGGAATCTTAAATTTGAGAATTACAATTTTCACCCTTAAAATCATGACCGTTCCAGGACACTGTAAAATCAGAAAAGTCAAGAATCTCAAATTTGTGATTAAGATCATTTTACACCCCCCTTAAAATCATGACCGTTCAAGGACACCGAAAATCATAAAAGTTAAGAATCTCAAAATTTGAGAATTACAATTTTCACCCTTAAAATCATGACCGTTCAAGGACACCGAAAATCATAAAAGTTAAGAATCTCAAATTTGAGAATTACAATTTTTACCTTGAAAATCATGACCGTTCCAGGACATCGAAAATTCAGAAAAGTTAAGAATCTCAAAATTTGAGAATTACAATTTTCACCCTTAAAATCATGACCGTTCCAGGACATAACATTATAAAAATTAAGAAGACGCAATTATTACTTAGACATTCTTCGTTATTGTACTCTCACCATTATTTAAAGTATTAATTGTGTAAACTAGAAGATCATTGTAACTCATAAAGACAAAATTATTCAATGAACCCGTACACTGGCTGATGAATGAAGAGAGAGAGAGAGAGATTGAAGAGAGAGAGATATTTATTGTTCTAGCAACGGAAAACATCTAACAGCTTTCCCCTAAAATTATCGTGGAATCTCTTGTCATTTCAATTTACGCATCGGTAATACTTTGTCAGTTCAATTTACGCGTACGTAAAATTTTGACAGTTCAATTTACCCCTACGTAAATTATTTTCAGAATCAGGTTTCAATATCTGTTTTCAAAGTCTTTTTTTCAAATTCAGTTTTAGAAATCCATTTGCAAAATTCATTTAACGTTTGCCAAACACATACGGGTAGTAAAGTACTTCCCATTGTGAAGTCATGAATAGATTAAGCACATAAGAGTGCATTGACAATAAAAGCAAATGACAATTAAGCAATTCTTCTTGTGAACTCAGAACGCATAAACGCCGATATGCGGGTTAGTTGTTATAGCAATTTTAAACAATCACTTTAACGATGAAACATTTTTACAAATGAAGTTCATGAACAAAATGGAAATATGTAAAACAATGTAGATTAGAATAATTATAATATAATCATTTCAAAATCGAATAAGTAGTAAGGAAAGTCATCATTATGAGACAGTTTTAAATCAATCCCCCCTCCCTTCTGTCTTCTAGGGGACCCTATAAGAATTTTTTTTAATTATAAAATGTCTAGCATTACCGAGTTCTTAAAATTATATGGAACGCAAACAACTACAAATTTTGATCTAAAGAAAATCGCAAATCAATTGGGAATAAAGAATTTTCACATATTAATGAGAGACGAATTACAATTCCTAAAAAATAAGCCATCAGGAACCTTCAGTTCCCGGAACAAAGTTCCAACTATAAATTTCATAACAAATCTTCACACATCAGATGAAAAAGGAGTACATTGGTCTGCGGGACAAAGAAATATAAACGGAGATAATTATTATTTTGACCGCCCAGAGGCTGAGAACTACTGGTTCGACTCTTATGGACTTCCACCTACAAATGAAGTAAGAGAATTTCTTGGAAATGGAATTTATAATACCTTTCAAATTCAAAAACCAGGAACTACTTATTGTGGACAATTCTGTCTTCATGTTTTATTTAAATTACAAAAAGGAGTACCATTTCTTGATATTATGTTAGAATTGAATAATAATGATGAAAATGACAATGATAATTAAAAATCGCTTCGTTGTAATTCATTTTGATAAAATCGGCCTCTGATATCTTCATCATCTAAATCTTTGATTTCGTAAGTAATCGGATAAGTTTGATTTATTTTACAAACTTCAAATATTTCTTTAGTCCAATAGCCAACAAAGCCTTTTTCAAATTTATTCTTATACTTAAATATTCTAACTCTATCTCCAATTTTAAATTTCGGCTTAAGTTTCTGCAAATTCGGATTACTCTCATTCGAATAATTATTCTCGAATATTTTTTTTCTTATCAAATCAGGGTCGTCAGAAGCATTCTTTGGGGTTTCTTCAATACCTGAATGAACTTTATTATTGTACTGCTCTACAATTCCTAGTAATATCTTCAACCATTTCTGATTTCTTTGTTCTGTAAATTTCTTGAATAATTTATTTTTTAAAGTTTTATTGAATCGTTCTATTACTACAGCCTTTCCTGCATTTTCAGTTGAATAAACAGTTTCAAATAGTGGCTGAACGCTTCGGTTATAAAATTCCGATCCTTTATCAACAAAGAATTTCCTTGGCTTTCTGTTAGTTTCTTTAAAGATTTCTTCAAACGCATATTTAACTGACAGACCACTTTTGTTTTTAAAGGCTTTACCCAAGCGTATCGTGTATATAAATCTATAACGGTCAATGCGTATTTGTAGTCCCTTTCATTCGGCATATGAATAAAATGAGGGCATTCAGCACTCCAAATATCATCTTTATTAAATACTTTTACTTTCAATAGATATTTCGGCTTTCTATATTCCTTGTGAATTTCAGACGCGTAGCGGCTTGGGTCATTCGACATTTCAGAGGCATAGGTTCGAGCGTTGCTCTCAGACAGCTTTGCTGTCGTTTCAGAGTTATGAGTTTTTTCTAAACCCTGACCGAATAATATTTTAGCTTGTAAAGCTTTCTTAACAAACATTCTTTCAATTCTTTCTCTAAATGTAGGATTTTGAAAATTATCTAATTCTTGAATCATCTTCTTATCAGCTACATGTCGAGAACTAAGGTCATGATTTCGATAAGCTAAATCATGTCTGTAAGCTGCTTCATCTACTCTATTTATTGGTTCTTCACCTGGTATTGGATTATTATTCTCATCTAGTCTTATATCTAATCGAGTTCCTGGACCGGTATATGAATGACCAGGAAGATGTTTTTCTTTCGAATATTTACTCCAAATAAATCCAGGAAAGTTTTCTAATGCTTTTTGTATGTCACCTCCGGAATGCTGACAATTTGAGGTTTTATGTACTTTTAAGAGATAATTTAATAAATCTAAATTAGGAATTTTTAATTTAATTAAATTTTCGGAATTTGTCGAATTCATTTTAAAAGATAAAATAAATGTTTCACCTTATCATACTAGGACTTAGATATATTCCAGAACCATCTTTAGTTTCTTTGATTTCAATTAAATCATCAACATTGTGGAAAATATTTTTAAGAACTCGTTTCCTTCATCAGCCAAATTTAATTTACTAATGAAATTATCTACTATTCCTTCTCCCCTAGCAACTTTCTCTAACTCTCTATTATGACGTTTTTGTTCTTCTAATGCTGCCTTCTCTGATTTATTTTTATTTACTGCTTGGACAATACCAGCTGTCCCACCTGCAACATTTCCTGCTGCTGCTATGCCACCTATTATTAGAGGAATTAATGGGAGAATTCCACCATTCTTTTCTTCTTGTAATTGAATATTCTCTATCATTGGTTTCCTTATGTAATACTTTTTTTTGTTAATAGTTATAGTTTTAGGTGTATTTTTGTCAACAATGTTACGTAATTTTAATTCAACAGTTTTATTATTATTACTTTTCGCTTGCGACAGTTTTAATAAAAAATTTTTAAGTTAGGAAAAATTTTAATCTATTATAGTTATAAAAAAATTTTAATCTATTCTAGTTATGAATAAATTTTAAGTTACCAAAAATTTTAAGTTATCAAAAATTTTAATTAACTTATCCTAGCCATCTTTCCATTAAGAATTTCAATAGAATATTTTACATCTTCTAGCAATAAACCATTAGCCATCAATGAAGTTGTGGAATCTCTTTTTTCAATATTAATTGTAACATCACAACCAATCTTGATAATATCTTCAGATTGTGCACTTAAATCGAAACAGAAAACAGGATATAAATGTCTCCAATCTCCAGGAGTTAATTGTGGTTCAACTCCAAATTCTATACAAAGATTTCGATAAGAATCATATCCTTCCATAAATTGATTATTGGTATCATCGAATCTTAATGGATCAATTGGATATCGGGTTTGATCTAATGAAACTTGTAAACTTCGAATTGCATCAATATGAAAAAGATTATTGTTCTTATTAAAACTTGGAGAATTATTTATTTGAAAAGTTGGTAATAAATATCTTGGTGTATTCGTAGTTCTAGTAAAATGCCAGTTAAATCTTCGTTCGGAAAAAGTTACTGAACTAGCAGTACGCTTTAGAAAATTTACTGGAATTGGTTTGTTAGTATTTAATCTTTTTGCAATAGCTGTTTCAACCTCTAAACTAGGAGTAATATGCTTAATCCACCATTCAAGTCTATCAATTTTTAAATATGCTTTTTTTCCAGTCTTACCAAAAAAGATTAATTCATTATTTGCTGTACGATGAATTATCAATTTAAATTTTAATTGATATGATATTTTATCATAATCTAAATATCCGAATAATGGAGACAATGACCAATTAACTGTCTGCTTACTTTTCTTGTTAAATTCACGTCTTTCTTTATATGCAGTATTGTTTGTTTTATTTAAATGTTTTGCAATATTTTCTACATCTTTCGCAATTCCTGCTACATCTGTTCCAGCGTGAGTTAAATCATCTATAATTATGCCATCATTATTATCTGGAAACCATCCTTCGATTTCATACTTTTTATTATTTTCACCAATTGTTACAAATCTAAGCATTGTATCAATTACACCTGGAGAATCACTTATTGTTTCCATATTTTGAGTTGCAACATCTAAACGCATTTGTGTAAATAATTTTGGAAAAAAAATATTCTCTAATGCAATATTATCGTTATCTGGTAATGGTGTTGTAAAATTGGCATCACTATATAAAGAATATCCACAGTGTAAAAATGAATCAGGTAGATATATATAACTTTGCTGATTATCAACTTCAAAAATTAAATCTCCTCCAGTATTTACTCTACTGGAAGATCCGGGATTCATAGCAATTCTTATGTAGTCATTCTTTTTTTGATTGTAACTGACGAACGGAGGATCGTCTAATCTAAATTTATTTTCGATAAGCGAAGACATTTTTATAAAAAATAATTTGACTTTTTGTTTTTTCTCACACACAGAAAAAATTTTACTAAAAAAAATTTACAAAAAAAATTTACTAAAAAAATTTTACTAGAAAAGTTTCGCTAAAAAAATTTTACTAAAATATAATTTTAGAATTTTGCTAGACCATTGCCTCTTATTTCTTCAATTGAACGAACCGTAGGTCCTATGGCTACGCCTGATTTCTTCTCCTGCTTACTATCAGACGGAGCTCCGCTCCTCAAGGTTTCACCCCCCACAGCTATGTTAGCAATTTTGTTTTTTTCTTCCTCTGAAAGGTTTTTAATTTTTTTAGTTCTTCAGAATCATTCCTAAGTTTACGAATAGCTTCTAGTTGTTTTAATTCGTTTTGAGACTTAACAGCATTTGATATTGCACTAGCTGTACTACCTACAGCAGGTGCTCCTTTAGCAGCAGATGTAATCAAATCTTTATTATTTTTAATTAAGTTAACGATACTTCCAATACCAGAAAAGATGCCAGCCCCTTCTTTTTGAATTGTTTCTACACTTCATAATGGTAAACAGATTTCATAGATGGTTCATGAGCAACTTTTTGATTTGAAGCAAAATGTTTAAGATTGTGTTTATAAATTATAGGCATTTTTAGGATTAAATTCGACTTTTGGGAAAAATTTTTACGTTAAGATTTACGTTTATGATTATGATTTACGTGTGTGAATGTCCAACAACTTCGTGACAACTTTATTAATTTTCCGTTGCACTTTATCTATTGCATCAAGCAGCGTGTGATGTATTTTAATTTCTTTTCTATTAACTTGCATTTTCTGCTGATTCATCTTCAACGCCGCTTTAAGAGCATTTAAATTAATTTTAAGAACATCTAATTGTCTTTTAACAGCATCTAACTGTTCTTTATTTTCTTTAGAGTTTTCTTGTAAATTTTTCTTTAATACATTTTCTAAATTGATTTTAAGAGTTTTCATTTTATCAACTTTTTCATTAAGTGAGTTTTACTTCATTTATTATTCTATTCATCTTTTTCATTTGTTGAGTAATTTTAGAACTTAATTCATCAACACTTTTTTGGAATGTAGTTTGTAACTGCTTTAAATTGTTTTTAATTCTTTCAGGTAGTTTTTCTATTTCATCTTTTAATTGTTCTTTCAATAGTTGTATCTGATGTTTATTTTTAATGACTGCAGATTTTAACTTTATAGAAAGTAATATTAAAATTTTTGATTGTTCTGAAATCTTTTTAAAAAGTTTTGCTATATCTGCTTCTAACTCTCTATCCTTTTTATCAAGTTTTAATAATTTTTCGTTTAATGATTTGTCATTAAGTTTAAGCAACTTTAATTTATTCATCAGTGGAACCAAAACATCGTTTATATATTTTTCTTTTAAGTCATTGATTTGTGTATCAACATATTGTTTATTTGTTAACTCTGTATTTTGTTGCGGAAGAATAGAAAGATGCAATGGACCAGATAAAACGTCTCCAGTTTTCATGATATAATTTTCTATTTCTGATTCACGATTATTCGGGATATATGCACCTCCACCAACATTTGGTAACATCATTTTTTAAACAATAAAAAAAGTATTTTTTTATATAATGAGAAAAAAAATAAAAATTTTTCTAATACAAATAAAAAAATAAAAATAAAAAAATAAAATTTTTTCTAATAAAAATAAAAATGGATAAAGCAAATTTAAAAAAATTATATTCGCCCGCATCATCCTGTTCTTCTTATTCGACGAGATCAACGGGATTTGAAAATAAATGTTTTGATAATAATAATAATCCATGTATAGATGTTAATATTTTATTTGAATTACAAGCCGAAATATTTAGAGAACAGACTAAAGGTTTACCTTCAATAGAAACTAACCATTGTATTTTCCCGGGGGATCCATTTATAAAATTTATGGATATTGAAAGCAAATATAATGATGTGGCTTATGTAGAATTAAATAAAGAAAATATGGTTATAATAGGTCACAATAATGTTTATGGTTTTATTAGAGCAGTGTTGCCAATTAGTAATACTGATTGGATAGAAACTAAAATAATTAATTATATCAATATTAGAGAATTAGTAATAAAATTAAAATCTTTTTCAAAAGAAAAAATTAGATTATTTGTTGATGAGTTTAATCAATATAATATTCATATCGAGAGTAAAAACATAATGAAGAATTATTATGCCAAGTTTATTATAGAGATACAATTTATAAAAAAGAAACATCAGAAATGCCACAAAGATATGATGATGATACTTATATAGGATTATATTCAAACTTGAATATCAATTTATTAAAATCCTACAGAAATGGTTTAGCTCAACAAGAGAAAATTTATATGCGGACAACACCTTATACTATTAACAATGACCATAATCATAATCATAATAATTTTAAAGAATCTTATAATAATAATAATGATAATAATATAGATGATGATAATATAAATGATGATTCTGAAACATCTGAAAAAGGTGCAAATGGTAAAAAAAGATTATAAAAATATTAGTAATTATAAAAATTTAAGTGAAGAAAAATTTATATCTCAACATGATATTAATACTACATATAATCAAAATTTATCTAAATTTCATTTTCCTACAATTGAAAATAATAATGATGGTATAGTTGACGATACTGTTAGACAACTATGTCTCGGGTCTACAGAATTTAAATTAGGATTTACATCTAGTAAATTTAAAATTTTATCATCTTTAATAAAAACTAAAAATGATTCAGATTATGGTGGTGTTATTAAATTTTCCAAAAGAGATCAAAGACCAATATTTTTCTCTATTATATTATTATCAAATAATAAATATAATTTAGAATTAGATATTCCCATCAGGGAATGGCATCCTAAACCAAAAAGTGTAATTTATGATGTTGAAGAATCAATTTATGATGATGATGAAGAATCACGTTATGATGTTGATGAAGAATCAATAGTTAGTGAAAATAAATTAAAATTATCTTTTGATAAAACGTTATATGATAAAGCTTAATATGATAAAACTTAATGTGATAAAGAAAATAAAATAACTTAAGAACGTGAAATATATAATAATATATAATAACTCTCAAGACCTTGATATTAGAATGTTTATATCTAAAATTAAAACACAAATTTTTTCTTTAAAAAATAAAAAAATGGAAAATACCAAGTTTTATTGTGTCTTATGTAAAAGACAGTTGCAAACAAAAAGAAGTTATCAATCTCATTTAAATAGTAAAATGCATTTACAAAATGTAGATCGAGTTGATGAAGGAAATATATCAAAATTAAATAATTATGTAAACTATCTAGAAACATTACCTACTGATATAAAAGTTAAAAAAATATTTGATGATTATTCACATTCAGAATATAAAAAAGTTTTTGATAGTGAAGATGAACATGTACGAGATGGAGGATATTTCTTTAGCGATACTGATAAATTTAACTAAATAGATGAATTTGATGAAGCCGAACCGAAGGTTCTTAGGGCTTCGCCCATACAGATATAAAATATTTATTTAATGAATCTGTTGAACATAATGAAACCGATGAAACTTTTTCTGATATTCTATCCAACTTTTATAATATATTTAAGAAATCTTTCAAATGTTATGTGAATGTAGAAGGACTTTATACAAAAAATGGACCTGATGGAATTCCTGAAGAAATAATACAAGGACATTTTACAAATTCACAAGAAATTCATAATGTAAATGATATACAACCCATATTTGAACAAATGATACTTAAATTAGAAAATTTTATAATTGGAGCCCAGTTACGTGAATCTGGTTGGAGATTTGTTAAAATACTATCTAAGAAAATAGTAATTGATAAATATAAAAATAATGCTGGTGGTAGTTATGTTCCTTTGCCTTTCAGTTCACCACAAATAATCAACATAAAAAATAAAGATGATTATTGTTTTCTGTGGAGTGTTATAGCACATTTACATCCTGCAAAATATCATAAAGAAAGACTAAGTCATTATAATAAAGAAGAATATATAAAGGAATTTGATCTCTCTGATGGCTTACATGAATTTCCATATGATTATAATAGGTTAATAAAGTTTCATAAAAAGAATAAAATGTAATAGAAGTAAATGTTTTTGAATTAAATGTGAATTATGCTTCTATTGGTAATATTACTCCATTTTACTCAGATTCAAAAAAATTTTATTTGAATAATAAAAATTTATGTCAATCAGAAATAGTATATAATGATAGGGGAATTTACATGCATCATAGTATTTTTTACCAAGGAAATATAATATGTACTGAAAAATTTGAAATTGTTAAAACATTATCACCAATAATGATTAATCATAATAAGTATAAAGGACGTAATTTAAATTATGATTATGATTCCCATTATTCATCTTTATCTTTAGAATATCAACAAAACATACAAAATTTACATGAAAGTTTACAAAATTGTAAAACAGAATAGTATCATCAACTAAAATTTTAGTACAAGAACATCACCATAAATATCAAAATAAGATAGAAACGATTCAGGAATTAAATAAAGACAATAAAGAATTAAATGAAGACAATGAAGAAATAAATGAATGTTTTAAAAAATTTCAACAGCAATATAAAGAACAATATAATAAAGAATATGAACAACAGCTACAAATATTAAATCAAAATTATCAACAGTCTGAAAAAGATTTTCAAAGACATATCGATTTAACACATCAAATATATCAAGATAAATTTGAAAAATTAAAACAAACAAAACAATCAGCACAAGCAAACATATTAAAACAACCAGCATAAGCGAATATATTATATTATCAGGGTCATTTTATATTGTGTAAAGATGTTTCTATATTTACAAAAACTTCAGATAATACAAATTTTCCTTGTCTTCAATGTATGACAAGTTTTAGAACTTTAGAAGAAATGAATAGACATTTGGAGAATTGTCAACAAAATGAAGCAGTCAGAAACACATTTCCAAAAGATGATTATTTAGAATATAATAAATGGTATTTTAAAAATAAAGTACCCTTTACTATTTATTGTAATTTTGAAGCATATAATGTTAATATGACACAAAATTCTGAAAATGATAATTCTGAAAATGATAATTCTGAAAATGATAATTCTGAAAATGATAATTATGAAAGAAGTGCACCTGAACAAAGTAAAAAAAAATATTTATTTGAACAAAAACCATTATGTTGGGGAATGTACATTCATTCAAATTATCCTGAATTATTTAAATCAGAATATTATCAATACTATGGTGAAGATAGTTCAGAAATGTTTACAAAGAAAGTAGAAGAATTACAAAATTATTTTTCACAATTGCTTGAAATAAATATACCAATGATGCCATTAACAGAAAAAGAAAAATTAAATTTTATTAATGAAACAAAATGTTATTACTGTGGAAAAGAATTTGCAAAAAATTATAAAAATGGCAAAGGTAGATATATTGATAAGCGAAGCGACGGCTCTGCCGTCAAAGTAAAAGATCATGATCATCTAAATGGATTGTATAGAGGTGCAGCACATAATTCTTGTAATCTTAATGCTAATAAATTTAAATATAACTTTGCTCCTTTATATTTCTACAATGGTTCTAAATATGATTTCCATCTGGTAATGAAAGATTTATTTTCATCTGAAAAATTACAACAACAACAAATAAATGTACTATGTAAAACAGAAGAAGAATATTTTTCAATGCAATTAGGTTGTATTAGAATTTTAGATGCATTTAGATTTTTTACTCCTTATTCATTAGATGTTATGGGAAAAACTTTGAAACCTGAACAATGTAAAATATTAAATAAGTATAATTTAAAACCTTTAAAAGGAATATTTCCGTATGAATATATAACTGGAGATAAAACCTGCGGTTCACAGTCGAAGACTGATAAAAATTTAATAAATGAAATAATGAGAGAACAAAAACTTCCTCCAATAAATAAATTTAAATCAACATTAAAACAATCACAATTATCTGAAGAAGACTATGCAGAAGCTGAAAAGAATTGGAGAGAGTTAAATTGTAGAACAATGTATGACTATACAATGAAATATCTTCAGATAGATGTATTAATCCTTGCTGATCTTTTTGAAAACTTTCGTGACATGTGTTTAGAATATTATGGAATAGATCCATGTTATTGTTATTCTACACCAGGTTTAACATGGTTAGCAGGATTAAAACATACTGGTGTTAAACTTAAACATTATAAAGAAAATACATATGATAAATTATTATTTTTTGAATCTGGAATTAGAGGTGGAGTTTCATCAGTTTTAGGTAATCGTTATGTACAGTGTTACAATAAAAAGGTAAATCCTGATGATTATGGAATAATGAAACCTTTATCTCCAGAAGAAAGCGATCAGTTTACAAAATTGTTTAATCAAAATATAGAAGGACTTATATCAAATGATGAGAGTCAAGCAGCAGTTAATGAATACATGAGAGAAAACTATTTGTTATATTATGATTTTAATAGCTTATATTCTTCTTGCATGATACAAGAATTACCAACAGGTGAGATGGAATGGTGTAATATTCTTGATTATCAAAAAACATATGATGGAAATTATAATCATGGTTATACATATGAAGTTGATTTAGTATACCCTGATGAAATAAAAGATAAAACAAAATATTTTCCTTTCTGTCCCGAAAACAAAATTCCCAATATAGAAGATTTTTCAGATTATCAAAAATCTTTAATTCCTAAGAAATACAGACCAACAAAAAAACTTATGTTAACACAAAGTAATAAAGGAAAGTATGTTGTTGAAGGAAGAATGCTAGATTGGTATTTAGAACATGGAATGATTCTCACCAAAATACATGGAAAACTATTTTATCAAAAATCTAAATGGTTAAAAAATTATATAGAGTTCAATATTGAAAAGCGTAAAATAGCTAAAAGAAATAAAGATGATTTTGGAAACGTGTTCTTCAAATTAATGAATAATGCATTTTATGGTAAGACTTTAGAAAATGTGCGTAATAGACAAAATATTGAAATAGTTTATGATAGAGATAGGTTTCAAAATTTAACAAGGAAACCTACATATAAAAGAACTACTAGATTTAGTGATGAACTATGTGCTGTACATTTACGTCGAATTAGCGTAAAACATGATAAGTTTAATTTTATTGGATTCACTGTATTAGAACTAGCTAAGCTATTTATGTATAGATTTATATATGATCATTTAGCACCTGCTTATGGCAAAAACTATAAATTACACTTCAGCGATACCGATAGCGTTTTCTTAGAATTAACAATACCGTATAATTCTTCACTTGATGAAGAAATTAATAAAATAAAAGATATCATTCATCCTTCTGATTTATGTAAAGTAAAAGATGAATTAGAAGGAAATGAAGATTTCATAACAGAAGCTATATTTTTAAAATCTAAATGTTATTGTTATAACACAACTAATAATATTAAAACACATAAAACATTAAAAGGAATTTCAAAGGCATCAGTGGCTAATCAAATAACATTTCAAGATTATAAAAATGTATTATTTAATAATGAAATAAAAACAGCATGTAATTATAGACTTAATTCAAAGAAACATAAAAAGTATTTAAAAGAAGAACATAAATTAGCATTAGATCCATTTGATGATAAAAGAAAAATTTTACCTGATGGAATAACTACTTTACCTTTTTAATTTTCTAATTTCTAAGATAGACAAATTTGATATATATAAAATTAAAAAAAATATTATAACACTATGTTTGTATATCTTTTATCACTCGGTAAACAAATGTTCTATAACTCTATCATGAATTTTTTTATCAATATTAATTGTAATGAAGCCATAATCTTTTGACCAAGCATTGTTACACGATTGTTTAAATTCATCTTTATTTCTTACACATAAATCTCTTAACAAATCACTTAAGTTTCTTGCATTTATTTCAAATAGTATAAATATATTTGCATTCTTTCTAATAACACTTCCGTCTAATGAATACATACTTTGTGTTAAATAAAAAACACTACAGTTGTTATGTCTACCTTTTGTGAAATAATTTCTCTGAACTAACTGATTTCTGTCATTAACACAATCATCAAAAATTACACAATGTTTCATTGTTTTATCTAGTTTACTAGGATCTTGCATATTACCACTATCATCTATTAATTGTATCTTTATAGGCTTATTTTTATTGGATTCCACTAACTGATTATTTTTTGCTGCTTCTTCACACCACGAACTTATTTCTTCTTCATATTCAGAATTTTCATATTCTTTGAATAATGAAGCAATTGCTGTTTTTTTAAGATTATTTTCAAATCCATATTTTAAAAATTGATAGACGGGTTGTTCTGCTGTTGTTGTATAAATTACAAGATTGTTATAATCCAAAAAATTTGGAGTCGTTAAAATTTTAAATAATAGATACGTTTTTCCACAACCTGATCTTCCGCAAATAACTGACAAAACTTTATTAGATAAATTTGGATGATGATTAAATTTGAGTTTTTTTTATTTAATGGGGACACTTCACTCATTTTTTAATAAAAAAATTTTATTTTTATTTTTTGTTTTTAAAGAAAAAGAATAATAAGAAGAAGAAAATTAAACTTCTCTAACTTCACGTGGGAGTTTATACCTCTCGAACGGGAGTTTATACCTCCCGAACCAAAAGATCTATCATAATCTCTTCACCTCCAAAATTTATTTCTTGTCCTTTCTCATCAGTGATTTTTATGTTAATGTTGTTAATAGTTTTTCTTGTAATAGGGAAATATATTAATTTTTGTGGAATTACATTTAATCTATAACCAATGGGTACAGTAAAAGCTGGAAAACTGAATACTAAATTTGACAATTTACCATTTATATATCCTCCTTCAATAATGTCACAATGTACAACAATTGAATTTATTTCAGTTATTTTTGGAATCTTCTCACCTAAATGACAACCTTGACTATAGGTTTGTTTATTAAATCCTAATAGCTTTGACAATGATCTATCATGATTAAAATCAACTTGATAATTTTCGTCTAAAGTTAGAGAAAATTTTTTAACTGCCGGTTCAACTGCAAAATGTAATTGTTTCTTATCTTTAAATGGTATACCTAAATGTCTCTTAATTTCATTTGATATTGATTCAACTTCGTAAGAACGAGGAAGAAAAGTTAGTACTTTCCACATTTTGCCTTTATCATTAGAATATCTAAATTGATCATTCACATCTTTGATAACGTTTTGAATAGTGTTAAATGTGGAGAAACTAGTCAATGCAATTTGATAATTTTTATTTTGTTCCAAATGTAGAATGGGTTCTAAATTACAAGTGTGTGATGAAGTAGTTGTTATAATTTTTAACGTCGTACTAAATTTTGATGAACCCAAAATCTCTGTCAAATTTTCTAAATGATTATTAATTTTGTCAAAATCTACTGATGATAATTCTCTCGAAGACATTTTTTAACTAAAAAATTTAAATAAATATTATAGATAAAAATTAGAAACAACATATTTCAGCTATACTTTTATAATCCTCATCATTTAGAATCTTCTTTTCTAGCAGTCTTTTCAATATAGCATGAATTTCATTGAAACTAGAATTATGTCCTTCTTTTATTGCAGATATTAAAATATTTAATCTATTTAGTAATTCTTGTGGATCATCTGGTAAAAATACAGTTGTTTCTGTTTTAAAACCTTTCCCTACTTTAACTCCCGTTGATAATAAATTTTCTAATTGTTCATAACGGCTAAGAGATTTTGCTGCACCAACCCTATCTAACATAGCTTTATATTTTGTGAGATCTCCTACAGCATAATTTTTTAAATCTGCTCCTCTTAAAAGATCAACAAAATTTCTATCTAAACTAAAAGGAGATTTATCTGGTGAAAAAATTAAACCTCGAAAAGGTTGTGGAAATATTTCTTTTTGTCCGAGATAAAATCTAGGTATTGTTTTTCCATCTATAAATGAAATAGAATGTTCAAATTGCATAGATTTTGGTAATTTCTTATTAATGTTTGATTCTTGTAATCCATAGTCATCTAATATAGTTTTGTGCTCTGGATCTGTTATATCAATTTGTTTATCATTATTTGTAAGTTCATTTTCAAGAGTTTTAAATGGTTTCATAGTTTTCTCAAAATCAGTTTTTACTTGCTCGATTTACTGCATTTTTTCAAACATATCAGATTGAATACCAGCTTTTATCATTCTATGTTGAAGATGATTTTCTTTCATAATATTTCTTTGTTTTATTAACTCTTCTAATTGTTTTATTCTTTTAAAATTATCAGCTCTAATTTTATCCATTTTTTATATTATATTTTTATATTTTTTTTATATATATATTTTTTGATTATTAGCTCTAATTTTATCCATTTTTAAAATATAATATTTGAATTTTGTGGTAAAATTGGAATACAACAAAAACATTTTACTGAACAAATTATTTTTTTATTGCTTTAGCGTCTGACATCTTTTCGTTTTAAGTTTTGTTTAATAAAGTTTTGCTTAAATTTTCGCTTAAAGTTTTTAGCTCTTCTAAAAAAACTTTATCATTTTCTTCATTAGAAATTTTACCATCACCAGAAATTTTGCCATCCTGTTTATTCTTATCATCAACTTTTTCTGACTGTAATTGAAATGATATTTGATTTACTTCATTAGCTATTTGATCAGATTTTTCAATCTCATCTAACGTAATAACATTATCATCACATACTCTTTGAAAGTAGTAATGTAGTTTATCATAGACTTCTTTAATATGTAAATGCTTAGTTTTTAATGATTTTCGTTTCTTAGTTATTAAAGATTTATCTGACATTGTAACAAGTGAAGTTGCAAAAACACCCGTACCTGTTAAAGCTGTAGCAACTACTGGAATTACTAAAACACCAGAAGATATAACAATTGTTAAAGCACCTAAACTTATTGTTAAGAATATGCCAATTCCTTGTGTTACATTCTTAACTTTACTCCATCTCTTTCTTAATTTTTTATAATGCTCTAATCTTAATAATAATTGAGATTCCTTATCTTTCATATAACGTACTCTATCTTTATGTTTTTCTTTATTCATTTTTTCAATGTCCATTAAAGTAGAACTACGTTCATATGATAACGAAGGATATATTCTTGCGGTTTCTTCCACTTTTGTTTCTTCCATTTTTAAAGAAATATTTTTAGACACATAATTTTAGTTATCTCATATTTTAAAACCTGAAAAATGGATAAAATTTATGAATTTAGACGTTTTTAAAAATACCAATTTTTTTGATGTTGTGTCCTGGAACGGTCATGATTTTCAAAATAAAAAAGGTCTTAATCTCAAATTTGAGATTCTTAACTTTTATGATTTTCGGTGTCCTGGAACGGTCATGATTTTGGGGGTAAAAATTGTAATTCTCAAATTTGAGATTTTGAAAAATTTGAAAAATATGAAAAATTGGGTATTTTTAAGAACACATAAATTTATGAATTTAGGTCTTCATAACCTGAAAAATGACCAAAATTCTTAAATTTAGTCGTTCTTTTAAAATACCAATTTTTCAAAAATGGTACTTTTTAAATGGTCTAAATTTATGAATTTAGGTCTTAAAACCTGAAAAAAGGGTTCAAATTCATGAATTTATGTCGTTTTTAAAAATACCAATTTTTCTGAATTTGTCTTGTCCAGGAACGCCTAAATTTATGAATTTAGGTCTTAAAACCTGAAATAATGACCTAAATTGATAAATTTAGTCGTTTTTAAAGGTGCAAAAAAATTGAGAAAATGGCTTGTCCTGGAACGGTCTTTTGCCCATTATTGTCAGGCATGTCACTTCCTGAGGAGCGCAGCGACCAACTAGGATTCCCTGGCAGTAACTATCTCTCATGTTCACAACTTTTCGTCTGTGTGACGAAAATGCAGACTTCTCTCTCTTTCCTCATCATGACTCGCCTCGATTCAGGCAGAAGTGATATTGAGCGTCAATTAACCTTCAAGTCAGCGACGACCAATGGAGTCGCTTGCATGAGCCATTGATCGGCGCAGACTCTCCTTCCCTTCGCTGACGGGAGGGCGAAGCGATGCCCGGTAACAGGGAGTCGGCAAGTGGCTGGGCGCCAATCATACGCTCCAGGTGGATGATCGATTCCACACAATTTGGAGAGACATCAAAACTCCCTGCTGACGGACCAAACGCTCTCTCTCACTCTCTCCCGCCTACAGTACGCACGTTCTCTTGTTGGGAATCAACGACGCTGTTGCGACCCTTCGGTGTCACGACCGCAGTCATTGCCAAGTTGACGACTACGTACACTCACATTCTCTGCGAACGCCAAATCGGTTCTCTTAAGGGCCACCACCTGCCTTACACCTAATAAATACATTCACTCACAGGGATTTGGCCTTTTTTCTGTTCGCACCTTGGGGAGGTCGTAACATCTGTGATAAGAGTTACAAACTGAAAGCTTTTTAAAAAAACCTGCTTAAGCACTGTTGTAAAATATGTATTTTTGGCTTAAAAGCATTAACCAAATAATGAGAAGTGACATAATTTGCGGAAGCTAATGAATATTGTCTATATGACTGCCTTGGTAATACAAGGTGTTCGGAAACTCAATGCACCGTGACTTTCCGAACACCCTGCACAGTATCAACATTCATGAGTATTTTATGCTAGGGTGGGTTCAGGAGTCACTGATTGTACATTTCAGCAAAATTTGTTCATTATCACGCATCCGGGATGAAGGTTAATGAAAACATGTTTGGCCGAATGCTTTGCTTGTTACTAGTGTGCGACGTTTCGCCAATATAGCTTGATCAAGCTATGTGAGCAAGGTTCGGCAAAAACTTGTGTTATACCCAATACACGTTTTGGGCCAAAACTTGGGTCAAAACCCAAAACACAAGCTTCAATAAATGAGTAGAATCAAGTAAGCGAAGTGCATTCTCTGTATTTTGTGCTGACATAAAGATTCTTCTACACTGCAAATCGCTCAATACCAATCACATACGAAGGATGCATACCAAGATACTATATAGTTATATAGTAGTATACATTATATAGTTATATGCCTTTCGTATGTACTTCAAGTGTGGTATGCTTTACATACTAAAGACAAACCAGCACAATGTTAAAAGAAAGTATCAATTATGTCTTAAGTATGTTGATTTAAGGCCTTTTGTCAATAAAGAGCACACTAATGTTACTACTGCTTCATAAGTAGTGAGGTAATGACATTCAATAGTCAAACTTACAATTCTGAATTCGATTTTAATACATGTAAGTCTAGGGCATTTCATAAATAATCAATAAGTATTCAACCATCAACAATTGTGCATCATGTAATTTTGAAATTAAGCATATTATCAATCCGAAATAAAAACATATTACGATTCATGAACGCAAAAATAGTTATGTTTGAGATATATAAGTCAACTTGATTGCTCGAAAATATCGTTTGAATGAATTGATGTTTATCTATTTTAGATCTAACTAGATCTATTTTAATCTGATGTTTAGAGCTACATAAGCGTCCTGTTAATATTGCTAGACAAGAAGCAACGACGACATACTCGAGGAGCAAAAAATTCACAATAAATCTAATCTGGTTAAATATCACACTATCAAAAAGAAATATTCACGACTGGTATTACAGGAAAAAAGTATTTGACAGTAGTATGCAATATATATAGTGACTTAAAGCTCTACATACCAGAGGCACACGAACGAGGATGAATTTGCATCGTGTCTCGTGTATAAAACATACCAACAACTCGTATTTCAGTGTAAAACAGCCAATCACAGATAGAATAATTCGTATCACTACATACCAATCACATACGAAAGTAAGTGAGATTTCGTATGAAAAACATACCAGATCTCTGTAAGCATACGAGAATCTCGTATCAGATTTCAATTTCAAATTGTATGTGAATTTGGTTTATGTTTGTATGCAATTTTCGTATCCAGCGATTTACAGTGTATCATAGACCAAAAATCCCATTGGGCTCATGAAAAGTGTGGTCTTCGTGGGAAGCGATCTTTTTTACTGCGATAACTGCAATTGGTAGCCTAAGTACATGTATTACGTCAAGCTTTCCCTTAATTCAACCTCCACTGATATACTGACTAATTGAGGATCTTTGATTTAATCATTATTATTTATTAGCTCACAACAATGCTGGTTTTCCTTTTATCATTCAGAAATATAAACAGTCTTACTAGCTGCGTAGTGAGTGCATTATTAAACATATTCAGAATACGAAATTTGAATGAGCTCATTTTTGGATGAATGACCGCTATCGTAGACAGTTCAGGTGCGCGAAGATATTCAACATGCACAAATGTAACAGAATCCAGGTAAGCCTACAGCAAATACTATATGCATGAACTTTCAATGCGCGGTATTGTCAAGCGCAAAATGAAATAAGCTTACTGTAGTTAATAATCAAGAGTATTTCATTTTGAAATATTCTGTGAATTGAGAGGAATTTTGATAAAAAATCAGAACCGTATGCTCTTATCATGTAGTTCTCCTAAGATTCGAATCAAAATATCAACGTTTATAACTTGATTTGCATGTATGCAGCATTAACAGAAGACCCAGGTTTTGCATAGAAAACTCAAGTTTTGCATCACTTAGGTCGACCCAAAATCCAAGTTTGACCCAAAACCAGGATACAACGATGATGTGAGTGAGCAATTGAACATGTCACACTATGAATACAATTCGCAAACAATTGACTACAATTTAGAAACAGTTATAACGGAATAATAGTGATTCGCAATACTTGACAAAAGTGTGAAGCATACATAGAATACTTGAACAGGATGAAAACATCACACATTATTGCCGGAAATTCAAGGAGGGGAATAAAATTGATACAAAGGACATCCAGTAACGTAAAATAGAATTGCTGCAAGTGCTTTTTTTCTAAATATAGTTTCTAATATCAAAATACAAACTGGCTGTCGTGTCAAAGGACAAATAGCCTGGTTAAAGTTTTGAAGCTACTTTTCACGTAAATTTGGTTCCTCAACATGGCTTTATAATTTCTTTGAGAACTGCATCAATACATAAAAATTATTTCAAACGTTTGTCCACCCTCACCTGGAACATGCGACCCTTGTTTGGATCCCTTGCTAAAAATTTAATCAGCTAATCGAAAGTGTGCGCCAGCGCTTGACTCGAAACTTGGTTTAATCTCGATGCCCGACGAGGAACGCCTCAAGCGCCGACACCTCTGCAATGTCGTTGTCGCATCATGTACAAAACTGTTCAAAAGTTTGGAAGCACTAATTATTTTTTTTCGAAATCGTAAAAAACGTTGATTATGTGTCATCAAAATACTCTATTATCTTATGACAGACTCTGTGATCTAGAGTATAGCTTAAGTAGCAATGAATAATGCAAAATAACATCATGACTCTTATGTTTTCACTAATTTGAAGTTTAGTAATCAGTGAAGCTGCACCTTTTTCTAGCACTACGAAAGTCTCATTGGCAAGGATTGAATAAGTTTCTTGCAGGAGTAAGCCGAAATGTTTTGAGCCCATGCACGCTTTACAACATTAATCTTCGTAGGAAGATCAACAGTGCTTTTTTTTTGTTCACACATTGTTTTACTTTGACCCAGCAATTTACTGTGGGTGTAGGCCTGGGAAGTTACCAGACCAACTCTAAAGTAGTTACCAATCACCTTGTACTGCGATCCTTTCTTTTTGCATCTCTATTTCGTTGCAGGACTAAGGTAAATCGTCTGACTTTGAGAGACGTTTCTTCAGAAACTTTTAAGTAGCTTCATGAATATATTGTTGATCCACGCAGAGCAAACAGAAGTCCACAATGTCCATTGACGGATGGCACCCCAAATTATTCTGAGCTTGATGAGTGAACAGTTTTATTGGTGTAGGGAGGATTGAATCGCTTCGTCTTCTTACCGTCTGCCGATTTGATCAGAATTGAGTGAACAAGCACTGTTGATCTTCCTACGAAGATCAATATTGTGAAGCGCGTGTGGAATCAAAAAATTATTCAATCCTTGTCAATGAGACTTTCGTATTGTTAGAAAAAGGGACAATTTCACTGATATCACTTTTATTTCTCTAATTTCACTTTTATTTTGCACTATCCATTGTTACTTAAACTGCACTCTAGATCACAGAGTCTGTCATAAGATAATAGAGTATTTTGATGACAAACAATCAACATTTTTCACGATTTCGAAAAAAATAATTAGTGTTTCGAAACTTTTGAACAGCACTGTACCTTACCGAGGTGTTCAAGTTGATAAACTGTCTCATATTCTGTGATCCCAAAATGTTTCCACCCCAACTGCTTCGAGTACGCGTGATCACGAATTCAAAATACACACACAACCAGGCTTACCATGGGAACGGGATTCCCCATGGGATGGGAATAGCAATTTCGGTTATGGGAATTCCCATAAAAATGTGAGAAGCTCGCAGATCTGTTGTACGCTTTCCATAGACATGATAAAATGGGAGCATTCATTTCTTAAGAAAATTATTCCATGAAATGATTGTAACGCAGGCATTCACATCATTTTTTATCTTACTAGTACGCTGCTGCAATAGAGGCATTGGTATCCTTCATAAGATTGAATAACAGAAAATGAGAAAGTCTGCCTGACGTTTATAAGATTGTATGGTTGAAATTTCTGTATTTGATCCTCGCACTTTTTTCGCACTCCTCTCAAATTTTTTAAAAATCCTGTCGGAATGGGATTTCCCATTGGAATCTTGTGGAAATGGGATGAGTATGGTATACGTGAAAATCTCGTCCCTCGGCAAGCCTGCCCTAAGATTGAAGTTCGCTGCCTCAGGAGATTATTGATTAGTGATTCCAGTTCTATGACAAAGCTAAAATGCAAACTGTCAAGCCGTGTAATTTTATTTTCACCATAACTGTATGCTCTTTCCGCCTTTTCTATGCATCTGAGCAAATGAATATGATAATTGTGTCGTGTATAGTGTTTCAAAATCCTGCTTTCAAATATGACAACCGGAATTCTTTTATAAAGTGGTGGCACAACGGGTTCCAGGCCATAGACATTCGCTCCATGATGAATTCTTATTTCTGCAGCGGACACCATGAATAACACTGTAGGGTATTTAATTTACTAATTAGAAGTAATCTTAATTTCATTGAATTTCTTTTTTCTTAATTTCGAAACGAAATTTATGCTGTCTCGTATTTTTAAAAGTTGTAAGAAAGCAATTTGAAAACCCGGATGTACGAACACTGTTGATAATCTGTCTGTCAAAAGGTTCAGAGCATTTGAGTCGTTGTAAATGAATTCAGGAGTATAAGAATTCAGGTATATGAATCATCCTTTGAATATATTTAGACCGACACAATCCGTCAGACGTGTTACGATTCCATTTTGTCGCACAACTCGTTGATAAAATTCTTTTCCAATAGGTTTTTTGCTGCATCAAAGTGGTTATGTAAAACTCTGACATTGCTGTGTATTTTGATTTTCATTTTGACAAATATGCTGCTTTTCTCTCTCTCTCTCTCTCTTTGCAGTCGCAAGTACATCTTCCGAGTGCTACTGACATTTTTTCATTCAATTCGCGCCCGAGCTGTCACCCAACATTAGTCAAGCGACAATTTTTAAGCTGCAACTCCAGTCGTCTTGCAAGATTTTTATTGAAATGAGACATTTCTAGGTGTAGGTGGCTTGTCAGAATTTCTGTCAAAGTTAATGAAAGCGTCACTAAGAGATTTATTGTTGTAGTTAAACATGCACATTTTCCAGCCTACAAAAATTATATTCACTTTATTTTTCAGTTCTTTTAGGTGCAGCACGGTTTCAGGAATCTGATTAGTCTTAAGAGCAAACATTTACTTAGATCGGTGCCTGACTGAACAGTTGAAATTGCCGTTAAACAAACAGCTATCGTCCAGTCAAGTCCCGCTATTTTGCGTCATGCGACAGTTCAGATATCTATGGATGAATGAATCATTTGAAATAAACACTGAAGACTAGGACATTGGTACAATTGATGTTAAACTGATTCATACACAGAATTAGACAGGTCGTCTCTTCTTCCGCTTGACTAGAAAGGAAACATTGGAACATGTAACGTTATTGAAATGGCACAATCTCCTGACTAAATACCATAGCAATCGAACAATGAGCAGCTAGTTCAACATTGTATACCATGTATATAAGACTGATATCTTTGATAATGCCCAGAAATTCATTAACGGCCCGGAAAATTCATGGCCTGGAAATGAAACCATAGAAATATTTCGCAACATGGCATACAATGATTATGACATCTACATTTTTCGGGCTGTCAATGGCAAATTGTCGGGCCGCTAACGCGGCCCTCTAATTTGCCATTGACGCCCTCAAAACATAGCTGTCATCATATCATTAAACACGCCAAATTGTGCAAAGTTTCAGTGACTGTTATCAGCCGGATCACACAGCAAAGAGACATAGACGATGTCAAGTTCTACAGAGAAGTTTGTGAACGTTTTTTCATGCGCCTGCTAACTTTTTTTAAAATGATCGGAGGGCCCAACATTATCGAGAAAACTTTTGCGCAATGATCTGAATTCTTCGAAACTGAAGGAATCGTGGCGATCGGAGCACTTTGAAGGAATTCAGAGCAATCCGCAAGCGACGCACGACTATTTTTCCTATCTCTGTAAGGTATTGAAAATTTCTTTTTGCCCACTTAATAAGTTCCTGTATGTGCCATTATTTTGATTCAGTTTGCACTTCTAGCAAAGTGACAAAGTTAAACAATCTAATTCTGTGGATTCATAGCAGATCATAATAAGCTCTGATCTGACGAGATGAAATTTCGTGCTAGAAGCTAAAACAATAACCAAGAATGGCCGAAAAACATCACACGCGCAAGTGACATGGACTCTATCCTATCGGAATACAATTGAAGCAGAAAGTCGAATTGAAGTTGTGGTAATAATTGTCTATCTGACAATAAGAATGCATCATTCAGAAAGTCAATAAATATAGCGTGTTGCGCCTAGAAGTTCTGTGAATATAATTTTTGCAAAATTATAGCTGGCAATTGGCTTATAGCAACAATTGGCTGGAAAATGTGCTTGTTTAACTACAACAATAAATCTCGCTTTCATTAACTTTAACAGAAATTCCGACAAGCCACCTACACCCAGAAATGTCTCATTTCAACAAACTGCGAGAGAAATCTGCCTGAAAAGTGCAATCACAATCATAAAAATTACAAATCTCATTTTGAGTTTTTAAATGTCTGCATACAGTAAAAATTTTTTTATAAAAATATTCATTTTTTTGCGGAGATAGCGTGTCTGCGATCCAAAAAATTATTTGAGAACTTTTTAAAAACTTAAGTTTTGCAAATTTTTCCTGTGTTAAACTACCGAGATGAAACCACTTTTCAAGTAGTATGAAACAAGTTGGATATCAGAAGGAATGAATGTTTGCTAGCAGGCACCTTACTTAAGTAGAAACTGAGTTGATGATAAAGGAAATTTCATGAACTGCATCATAATGCAGGTCTTCAAGAATAAGTTGAGATCCTATTGACAGCTTCTTGGCTGAGATGTCTTAATTTACTTTTCAGCGGCATGATTTTGTGATTCAAAAGGCGTCTTGAATCTGAATGGTAATGTGGACCCATTTATGCATCTTTTAAAATAATCAGTTTGATTATGATGTTTTGGTCTTTCAATGGATATATTCAATAATTCATATAATCAATATATTCAAATATTATAATAAGGCTGAGCTTTAAAGTAATGGCTACCAATCGAATTGCTAATTTAGCAAACTTTATTACCTCGCCAATGTTGTCAAGACATGAAGGATTTGGAAATTACTTTTCTTTCTTCTGTATTGCTATAATAATCTACGATTTAAAAATATTTTCGGTAGCCTTTTGATAATTGTCTAATTTGCAGAGTATTGCATCCATTAATAGAATTTTTGAATAAAATTCTGCACAACATTTCGACTTAACTTGATGAGTTTTGAGCAAGACGATGAAAACATTATTCAATAGATCACGCTATTCAGAGAAGTGTCACGCCATTTCATTGTCGAATACGTTTGGGAATGAATAAATGAAACTTTCTAAGAAATTCCAAGTCGGATTAGCAGATCAACATGAACATGGGAGAAACATTGATAATGCAGGTAGGTTGCAATCAGACTACTGATTTTTTTAGTTTGATAATTTGTGCCTTTTTACTATTTATATACATATATATTCAAGAGGCGAGGAGAACATCGTCTGACTCAAATAATTGCCGGGGCTACAAGTGTTTTTGATTTGTTTGCCGTCATGCCGTCATCAGCGCAGTATACCCTACTTACTGTACTATCATAAAGAATCAGTAAATTAGATTTAGTGATTCTTTACAATAGGGTGCAGCGCACTGATGACGGCAAACAAGCCAGAAACGTCTATAGTTCCCGCAAGGACTTAAGTCAGATTTTGTTCTCACCTACTGAACTTTTTCCCGTTTCGGGGACTCGGTATGTTTAGATTAATATATATGCATATACAGTGTCGTGCAAAAGTATTCCACCAAGCAATTTTTTTCAATAATTTATTACACAACTGGTTTATGTTTCTCAAATCATCTGAATAATCAACTGAAATGTCAAGGGATGGTGCACATTAATTCTACATAACTAATGATAAAAATTTTTCTTGTCACATTGCAGATATTCATGTTGATGAACAAAATAAGTGAGATAGCTCGCGAGAATTAAAGTGAGTATTAATTTATTAACCGTGAGAAAGCCGTGAAAGTTAGTGATTGTGTCAAAATACTTCCATCGATGCTACCAAGCGTCGGCTACGATCTTCTTTTTTCCGCTCCATCGTGCAAGCCCTCTAAGAAACCTTCTCTAACAGTCACTATGAAGAATAAGAGACATTTTTTGCCGGAATTACCGCCATTGATCTTCAAATGATTGGAAGCAGGTACTTTTTATTGATGAGAGCACGTTTAAGATTTTTTACAACTCGTATCAGTTTTTTAGGTCTTCGTGAAGTAGTCAGAATGACCCTCAATACACAGTTCGATCCCTCAAGCATACAGCGCCTTAATGACTTGGGCTTGTTTTGTTCACAATGGAACGGAGAGCTCTCAAGTTTCTCAAAAAAGAACCAGTGGATTAATTCGGGTTCATACATTGATCTGCTGCAAGACAAGCCGATGGAAACCAATTTCACTAACCTATCATAATGCACGATATTTCAGAAAGACAGTGTAGCAACTGCACCCGTCATGTTTCCACAGCTTCAGTAGCCTGGTTCAGGGAGATGAACATCGAAATAGGCCTACTGGATTGACCGGAAACACTCCGACCTCAATGCAATCGAACATTGATGGCAAGTGCTCAACAGAAGGCTTCAAGGCAAGCGAATAAACTTGCCTTGACGATTTGACGGATGGGATTCGAAGAACGTGATGTTGCGACATCACAAAAAGGAAGTGTGTGGGAATTTCAGTAACACCATGCCTCTCAAAATTCGTGCGGTTCTGAAAAATAAGGTTTATCCGAACAAATGCTGAGAATTCGTGTGTGATTCACCTGATATTCTATAAAAGATTGAATGAATAAGCGCATTGCTTCCTTTAATGGCAATTTCATGGAGCATAACGGTATTGCAAAGACTGTATTTTTCGGAAATATCACATATTTTAAATTTTTATCATTTAGAAGTAAAATGTCAAATGTTGTGCTCAACAAAATTTGTATTTTTACTGAATAATGTGATGAAATAAAGTGCAAAGATATGATAGAAACATTCAATTGGTGCCTTACATTGAACTTTTAGTGTTTTTTTGGAGTGAATCTTGTCTTTTGCATTTTGCGGCCAATATATGGGTCTATTGTCAATGTTCAGCACACCATTCAATTGGTCTTCGTCTGCTCTAACCGAACATGTCTATCATTTTACGTTTTATTCTGGATTTCTGACATAGAATTCATTTGAAATTAAAAACCACCCCATTTTCGCATGTTTTCGCAAAAAGTAGTTTTTTTGGATTGCTGTAAAACAAAGAATAAAACATATATTTAGGCAGACTTTGGCCCAAAAACTTCCTAATACCCTTGAATCAAAGAAATATCAAGAGTTGAGAAGTCAAACTCATTGAAATCAGAGCGATGTCGATAAATATAGCTGTCCACAACTTTTTCCGTCATCATATCGACGCCTCCTAATTTGGATTGACTGCATCAATTCAAACGAGACTGTACCTGAAGAGTGCTTAACTGGTCTTAGTTGAAAATCAAAAGTCGTTTAATTAATTCTCATTGATTTTGTATCATTTTTCTTGGAAAATGACATATTTTCTCAAATAAAGTGACCACATTTCGTCATCACATGGACGGCTACTTATTGTGATCTCCTAACCAGAAGAAATGCTCAATGGATCTAATATTTTCATCATAAATAACCTGCCCTAAGACTTCTATAATGGCATAATTGGATTTGTCATTCAAACTTTTGACATTGCTCTATGCCGCAACAATAGCACAAACTGTCATCATATCGACGCCGTCGACATTATGAATTTCAGCATCCAAGCGATGATGGAGATTCAAGTCGCCATTTAATTTTAAGCTGCTTGACATGTATCCTTGGAAGATATATGATGTACCAACGACGCAATGTGTAGGGGGCCTACCGACTGGAAAAATAAGGCGCCAATTGCCCTGTTCCTACATCTACACCAGTAAACAGCTCCTGTGCATCAATCGAGGAGTGCCTAAGTTTCACTCTTTTTATATTTCGATCAACGAGTCGCTTCTTTCAAAGGAGAAAATGACAAAAGAAGGAATTGAATTATTGATCACAAACTCCGGAGCCGATTCTGAAGAAGTTTTACACATCATCTAAATGAGGCATTGGAGTCTCAGAATGGCATATCAAGATGAGGATAACTGAAAGCACTGGAGGGATCAGCAACTGTCATGGCAGACTTGTGGCATTCGACTTTTAAGTAGGATGCTTGATTCAGACCTATTTTAATACACATGTAAATGATATTTGTATAAAGGTCGATATTCTTTAAAAATTGCTGTGAATATAACCAGACATTTGGATCAATTGTTTTGGGAATGGTCAAGTATGTAGATTTCAGAAAATATTTTTGATTAGACGATGTATTTCAGGATGAAAGCACATCCCATCATCAGGGCTGATTACATAATGGCATAGACTACAACAGATGACATGCAAATAGGAATTTGAAATCATGCTATAGTTTGACAGAGTTAACTAACATAGAGACCTTACATGGATGCAGTTTAAGGTCATGCCCAGGACCAAGATAGTGGGCAAAGAGGATAAGTTAAAGATATTGGATGGCATCAAATGAATAAAAAATTTTTATAATCATCCATCTCAGTCTTGCTGTTCAGACTTGGCTGTAGCTTGTTGATATACATTGATTCACGAAGTCTTAAGTTGGCAGGATCATGGTCGCAGGAAATTATTTCAACTGTTATGTTTTTGTTGTTGTTTTGACATATCTGGAGATGTTTGTAGACAGATGAATGTTTGATAGTAGTATGTTCTTTGATTCGTGAATGTAGAGGTCTGATGGAGCTGCCAATGTAAAAATTTTTGCACTTGTTGCACATCACTTTGTAGAGAGTGTTTTTGTGAAGACATATATCATTACTTGTAATGGGACATTTCTTCATGCTGCACTTGTCGTTTTTCACATTTTTGTGGTTGAGATGGTTCCTCAGGGTGTAGCTAGATCTTGAAAGGCTTACATTCATTTTCTCAAGCCGGAAGAGCTTATTGATTTCATGATCGACCCTGTCTGAGATGAATGGTGGACGAAGGAAGCTTCTATTGTCATTTGCATAATGCTTCGAATTCGTGTTTTTCCTTTTGGTTGATTTAATTGATTTTTCGGGATAGTTGTTCAGTCTGAGTCTGTTGTCGAAATCCATTTCCGCTTCTTTTCTTCTTTCATCTTTGGTTGTGCATCTTTCAGTTATTCTCTTTCTTTCATTTCGGATGAAGCTGTTTTTTGATGAAGATGGGAGATGAGAGCCATAGTTCACAAATATGTTTTTCTTGGCTGGTTTTTGATAGAATGAGAATAGTTTTTTGCCGCTGTTGTTGATAGTTATAGAAAAGTCAAATAAATGTAAAGTTCCATTGTCATTGGGATGCTCGATTTCAAATTTGATGGCTGGATGTTGCGAGTTCAGTATCTTGAGGAATGCATTCGCTTGCTGTGCATTTTCAAAGATGGAGAAACAGTCGTCCACATATCGCTTAAAAAGTGGCATGTAACTCACTGCTTGTATGGCATTTTGTTCTATTTTGTTCATAAAAATGATAGCCAAGGCTCCAGATAAAGACGATCCCATTGGAAGACCATGTTCTTGCTTGTAAATTTTGCGTTTGAATTGGAAATAGGTGTTTTCAAGAACCACTTTTAGAAGGATGCCAATTTGGCTGAGTGTGAGACCTTTCAGAGAATGGAGTTAGTTTTCATTCAAAAACTCGATGGCGGTTGAAATAGCATCGTGTACTGGAATGCTGGTATACATTGCTGAAACATCATAACTGCAGGGATATTGTGCTGTAGAATCATGTAAATTTTTGATGGCCGTTATCAGTTGAAAACTGTCCTTTAGATGAGCTGGGATCAGATGGAGCAATGGAGAGAGTAATGTTGATAACAGCCACGCGATTTTCACTGTAGGTCCGTTATTGTTTGCCACAATAGGTCGAATGTTTATATCACTGTCTTGCTTGTGCGTCTTGACAAGTTGGTAGTATTTTGGAAGATCTGAATTGTTTGTAATATAGCTTTGCGAGATGAAATATGGCAGCTTGTTATCACTGGCGACTTCATTCCACGCATTATTTATTCTGATTTCAATTGTCTTGGGTTTGATGTGGGAGACTTCAGAATATGTGGAGGAATCGGAAAGGTGGCGAAAAGCAGCCTCGTCATATGTATTTGTGTTGATAATACAGAACTCACCTCCTTTATCGCTTGGCATTATGACTAAGTCCTTTTCTTTTAGGGAGATGGAAGAATATCCTTGTTATCAACACAAAAAACACAAATACAATTGAATAAATAATACGTGGAATAAAGTCGCCAGTATATCAACAATTTTCCTGAAATTTCTATGTTAAAATTTGCAGTTACACCAACAAAAAGTGTCTGTTTGTACACTTTACTTCATCCTCTGTCACTGAATGATAACTCATTTGAAAGATCATGATCTGTAGATGATTTTTATAATAACCAGTTCAACAAAATACCAATTTGTGTAACTTTTATGAGCAAAAATTCGAAAAAATGGAGTCAACACCTTAAATGTCACAATTTTACCACTGGAAATACATAGGATTGTGTTATTCTCTCTATTTCTGAAAAGCAAATGATCTGATCCGGCAGACGCGAAGTTTTGCAGTAGGTTAGAGGTGTACTATGCTATGTGAAAGTTTTATGTACTACCTCGTTCCCTGCACAAGTTCGCGCTAGCTCCCGAACTAAGAAAGCAAAAGATGGATATCTTTGCACGAGTTGTGTATGTAATTTTGTTTTTCACCGATATCATGATCATTATGACTAATCTAATTCTATGGTGTTTGATGAGTTAAATCATAGACTTCAAGCGGGTTTTATATAATTCAATCGCATATATCTATATAGAAATCTATAATTCAACCAGTGCAATAATGAAAATATTACTGCACACCCGTGCAGTAATCTGCTTTACAGGTAAAATAAAGTGACAGGATATCTACATTATACGAACGGTGGAAAATAAATATCTTTTCATATTGCACTCAAATGCAATAGACCTAATGTCAGATTTTGTCAATCACTTCAGCTGCATTTTGATGCTGTGGTTTAATTGCCATTGTCTACTTATATTTCTAAATCTAGTCAATAGGTCAATAAATGTTTATTTCCAAATACTTTGGAAAACATGGAAAAATATGGGGAACATGTGTGTGAACAAAAACATTCGTGTTTCAAACACAACTATTGAAACTCAGACATCAAAAGTACATTTCAAGCGTGCGGTCAATTTCAACAATAAAAGAAATCGTATTCAGGATTATATAAATCCATGGATAAATCTATGGAGCAACAATATAGGAATAATGACAGTTTGTACATGGCTGCCTGCTGTCGACAGGCAGCAGTGTAGGAATACCATATGAGATTTCAAGGTAAGTAAGGTACAAATTAGAGGCCGCGTTAGCGGCTGATGATTTGTCCACCACTTACCGAGAAATCTCATGTGGTATTTCCATTGTCTACTTATATACATCTACATCTATCCATAGACTTCCTGCAACAGAACATTCTTCTGCAATTTAGAAGTCTATGATCTTAGCAGTAACTTCTATGTTATGAGTATTGAAAAATGACGGCCGGGTAATGCCATTATTCCTATATTATTGTGCCATAGATTTCGAAATATAAGTAGACAATGTGTATTACCCGGCCGTCATTTTTCAATGCTTATAACATAGAAATTACTGCTAAGACCATAGACTTCCAAATTGTAGAAGAATGTTCTATTACAGAAAGTCTATGGGTAGACAATGGAAACACCACATGAGATTTCTCGGTAAGTAATGAACAACCGCTAACGCGGCCTCTGATTTGTACATTACTTAATTGCTTTCTTTTTTTAACAACCTCATTGACCATTGTATGCTTCTTAATTTTTCTCTTGAGTCATTGACATCATTGTAAGTGTCCACCGATTGTCTTTAGTGGAGCAATAAAGTTTTACTTTACTTTACTTTACTTACCTTGAAATCTCATATGGTATTCCTACATTGCTATGGTGCCTATCATAAAGGATCACGATGATGTTATCGCAAAATAGCAGAGTAGGTTAAGTAGGTCTATCTTGAATGGCAACGTGCAGCATGACAATGAGCTTGAGACAATGCGCATTGAACATTATGGCATTTTTTGCTGATGAATAGTATTTATGATTATTTATTCATTGTGTATGTCTGTTAGGCCTACATGTACATGTCTTCCGTGTCTGGTTTTGGAGAGGCATAGATCTTTCATGGAACCAGATGTCTTATCAGGCATACTTGAATTCAGTTCTTTATTGATTCTTCATCATCACATTATGAAAAGAGATGTTAACAATTTCGACACCAGAGTTTTGATGAGCTTTATACGTTGAATGCTGAGTAGGCCTGTCAGGCCAATCACGACTCGTCTTACATAGCAATCACACAAAGACAAACCATGAGCCGCAGGCTATCTAAGACAAACCCTGAAAAAACCTAAAATCCAATTATAAAACAACCGAAAACTTCTCCAACGCCAACCCTACATACATGTAAATTCTATAAACTGATAACTAAAAACTCATTTTCATTCTAAATTAATTTTCGCGTAAGGTGGAAAAGAAGGTAGCAATTCGAAATCGATGTGGTCTAAATGGATATTCCACCTACATCCAAGTCATAGTCATATCACATATTCATGGATATCCATACCCATCCTAAACTTAAACTTCAAGAAATATAATTGTCTAAAGAATCTCAGTCTACCGGTACGACAACTTCCGTAAATCCCTAACACTTGATAAGTCAATCAAATTAATTGGATATGTACTGTAAATGCATTATCAAGCAAAAACACATGCATGCAAGCATAAATTTACGTAGGGGATGAGACCATAGTGGAGACAGTTGTGTCCCCTCTATTTGACATTCCTCCGATCATAGTTCATTATTTCAAGTAGTCCTTTTCAAGGCCTACTCCTATTCATGATGGTGTAATGTGAATATAGGAGAATAACCACAAAGTATGAAAGTTAATACATTTATGCTTTTTTCAGTTATTCACTCTTGTAAAAGAATCAGTATATGATAGATGGAAAGAGTTTCAAAATTTGAATTCAGAATCGTGTCTATTGCAGGCTATTTAGGCCTACTTACATTGCCCCCTTGGTCCATATTGTCATCATGAATACTGTGAGATGTCAAAATTATGAGTACACGTCCTCAGCATACGAATGGTGCAAAAGAATTTATAAAAACATGCATACAACAATGTACATTAACTTTTGGTCATCACATCGACGTCCTCATATCAGAAACTCGGCTACAGACCTCCTAAATGTAATTAGATTGTGGTTTAGCACAGATAATGCATCTTACAATAACCTAATACAACTATCAGGAGCAAAAAAAAATGAAATTTTCAAGAATGTTTTGAGTAGACAAAAAAGAGGACCGCTTTTGCTGGATTTTACCATATACTTTTATTTGAAAATCGGAAACATGGGACAAAAATTTACTTGGAGCAATATTTTTGCACGACACTGTGCATGCATAATTCATGTTGTCAATGTTACCCATCACAAAGTCCGTGGTAGACTAAACTTTGGGCTTTTAATTGACTTTATATTTTTAATTTTTAGAATATTCCTTGAAACAAGTGACGTATAGGTCTATCTGTGGAAATACAAACCGAGAGAGACATGATTTGTCACATGATTTGTCCAACATACCCAGTGTGTATTGTAACCGGACCGAAGTATGAAGTACGACAATAGGAAAAAATGAAAAATGTAGCAAGTTGTAAGCTCAACCAACGGGTGAATGGGTAAAACTAATTAAATCGCAAATCGGCATGCGAGCTCAATCACAAGATTGAGAGGCGGAAGTGGGAGTGAAATTATATCAGACTCAAGTGTGGAAATGTCAAACGAACTTTACCATCAAGAATGATTTATGACTTTCGAGGCAGACGACGTATCCGGTGCGGATGTTTAAGAAAATATGATGGTATTACAATATATATAACTCAACCAACGAACAGTTGTCGTCACTGAACTGACTATTCTTTTTTACTTCACTTTGTACGCTGCTCATCCTTTGGCTCTTCCCCACATAGGTAGAATATACGGTGTCTATCGGTATCAGTTATTTTATCTTGAGTAAGCCTTAGTGGGTGACACTAACTCTGGGAAAGGTAGACGTGAACTTGGGATTGCAGGAAGCGCAACATGGAAAGCAATCTACTCGGTAGCGATAGAATTAATATTTCCAGAGTGCTGACATATAGAAATAATAAGGTTACGATGTATAGACTTAGAAATAGACTGACTACAGTTCAAACCTAAGTTCGTCGAAGCTTCTGCTAAAAATTTGTCAATACCACAGAATTAAATATTTTGTTGATCTGCTTCGGTTTGCTAGAAGTGTGATTAATTCGAAATCGCCGGCACATCGCGGAACTTAGTAAGTGGGTAAAAAGAAATTCTTAATACCTTGCAGAGATAGGAAAAAAAGTCGTGCGTCGCTTGCGGATTGATGTGAGCTCCAGCAAAGTGCTTCGATTGCCACAATTCCTTCAGATTTGAAGAATTCAGATCATCTGCGTACATGTTTTCTCCATAAAGTTGGCCCTTCCGATCATTATTAAAAAAGTAGCAGGCGCACGAAAATAAGTTCACTTAATGATTTCACCATCGTCTTCTCAGCATTCCTCACTGCATGGTCCATACAAAGAATCGAATGTTAGCCAAGACAGCGATGTGTGTTTTGGTGTGAGCGAAGTGATATCACAGCACGCGCGCCTCTTTCACTGGCTCTGGTGTCCCCTGCTAAGAGCTCATTGTTTGCCATTTCCAATAGCAAGCGACACACGAATCATCAATTCGAGAAGGAGCAAATTGTCTAATTCTGTGATGTGTCATTTCGATATTAAAGCTACATACAATCCTTCCATTCTAAGAAACCGAAGCGCGCGCAGATGAGTCTAGTTCTGCGATCAAATTACTGCAACATGCACCAGTTGCAGATTCTTGCCGAAAAGTAGTTTATTGCAAGTCATGTTATCAGAATGCATGCTTTTAGATAGAAAATTTTTACAAAGTACGCTGATAAGCTGCGACCACGACATCGGTTGTGACTGGAACCATGTCTTATCTTGACTTTTCGCTGTGACTTGTTTTCCTTTTCTCCTTATGATTTCTCCATTTCAGTACTTCTACTTTTGTTTCTTTGTTTAGTAGTAGTTTTTATTATTAACTTTATCTTCAGTATCGTAATTATTTTCTATTTCACTGCATTGTTCTTTTGATATTTCTATGTCTAATTTGTGTTAACGTGTGTCTTTATTTTGCATAGAATGTATGTGATCTGTTTCTCTGAAGGTGATGTGGTGAGTCCATCGAACGTGCTAAGAAACGAGTTCGTTTTCATTTTCACTCCAACAGCAGAGATGGAATTTCCTCCGATTACAAATAACTTTACCAATCCCTTATTTTCAACAATAGAGTAAGTATATTGTAGGTTAGAGTGTCAACTCAAAGAATGTCAGCATACAGTGAAAAGATCAAAAGATTCAGTTTTTTGCGGAGTCTACGTTCCTGTGGTGTAAAAATATTTTGGTGAAACCAATTGTCGCCTTAAAAATCGCACATGCCATATCACACTACAACTCATCATAATGCTACTGGAATGCACTTGTCAAGATTCGCATGTATCTGATTGTTCCTTCACGCAGCAGCACACATGGTAGCTATCTTCCAATTATATTGCGCACGCATGCTGGAGCTATTTATTCGTACATTTGTCAATTTCTAGAGATTTGTCAATTTGAATTTTAATACATGTTTATGAAAGGTGTGCTTTCAAGAGCAGTATGCACTTTCTTTGAACACAGACTTTCTTTGCCAGCATAACAATAAGACCACCGGACCATCTGCTGAGAGCGCGAATTAATCAGGAAGACACTGGCACGTGGAGGGCGGATTTCATTCCGCATCCGATATTGGGGTGCTTCATACAGGCGCTACTTACTACATGCTCAATATTTATCAAATTACATATTGTATCAGATTTTCCCAAATTGATTAATTGTCAGGTTACTTGTTTAAAACTTATTTAAATCTACTTCATCAGTTGCATTATTTTTGTTAGAAATCTATCATAATAGATCATAAGACATAACTCATCGTCAAACATCATGCACCATGTTATCATAACATCGCACATTATGTTATGGAAATCTCAAAAAGAAGCATCAAAATGCATGAAATGTGAAACATTATTTGCTTTCTTTCACATGATTGTCAAAAATTGACAGAAAGCTTCTATATGCAGAGACTGCTAATAGGCAAATGACATAATGCTATCGGTTACCATGTTCTTTTTGTTAATTAATTTGCTTAACGTACAACAAAGACACGTACAAAGTTGGTGAAGTCAAATGGCTAATACAAGAGTTGAAAAGGGGTGAAAAGAAAATAATTGTCATTATTTGCGAAGCTTTAGTCAAGATGTCAAATATTCTAATTGTCCAAATGTTCTGGAGACATCAATTTCCTCTTATGCGCCCATTGTGTAACGTCACTGCACGAAAATAAATGGAAATATTATGACAGAGAATCGAATTGATTTTGAATTCATTCTGACAACAATTTAATATCAGAGATTTGAAATCTGCCATTGGATGACACCCGATGTCGAGTGCATCCAATCAGAGACGATCCTACCTTCTGATTCTCGAAGAAAACAAAGGTTCATCGTTTTGATATTTAATTTGTAATTAATGTAAAGAATATCCTAAATTCTGTCTTTTCATCATCGAGAAAAGTTTTACCAGAGATAAGTTTAGAGACCTGCGTGCTTCAATATTCAAACAGCTGCTAAACAAACAGTGCATCGTCTCGTTCCATCTGTGAACATGTCTGAAGAAATTCATCGCTTCGTCATTCAACCATCAGATAATTTCTCAATCTCTCCGACTACATGGACAACATTGAAAAATCTTACTGACACTGATGAAAGTCCTAAATGGAGTATTGTAACAAAAGTGCTATTCGGCATCCTTCTTTTTGGAATCAGTACTTTGACATCCATCGGAAATTTCCTCGTCTTGTACGTCGTTCGAGCCGAACGCAAGCTTCATACGGTGAGTTAAAAATAGCAGTCAAAATGCACTGATAAAAATATAAATGAGGGCACCTTTTCCACACTTCTTTTATTTCAAATAGAGACTGCAAGTTGCAATTATTAGCGAACTGAGGACTCAGAATTGACTTTGCTAAAAGTGCAAACTGATTCAATACGATGGCACATGCAGGAACTTACTAAGTGGGCAAAAAGAATTTTTTTAATGCCTTGCAGAGATAGGAAGAAACAGTGATGCGTCGATTGCGGACTGTTCTGAATTCCGTCAAAATGCTCCGATCGCCACGATTCAGTCAGATTTGAAGAATTCAGATGCGCAGAAGTTCTCTCGATAATGTTGGTCCTTCCGTTAATTATCAAAAAAGTAAGCAGGCGCACGAAAAACCGTTCACAAACTTCTCTGTAGAACTTGATATCGTCTGTGTCTCTTTGCTGTGTGAACCAGTTGATAACAGTCACTGAAACTTCGCATAATTTGGCGCGCTTAATGTTAAACTGTCTGCTGATTGTTCGATTTCTATAGCATTATGTCAGCAGATTGTGCAATTTCATAGGCATTACATGGTCCAATTCTTCCTTTCTAGCAAACAAAAGAAGAGACGACTTGTCTAATTCTGCCAGTGAACTTTCTAAAGATTCACTGCTACTAGCTCATTTGTAACTACAAGAATTCGGTGGGTGAAAGGTTGTCTGTTGTTAGATTTAGATCATCTAAAGTTTTTGTCTGAAATAATTTTTAAGTAATGTCGGCAACTCATTGTCGTTAGATAGCACGCATAGTAGTAGCATAGTTGTAAAAGCATACCAATTTCAAGCATAGTGACAAGCTTTGAACCTCAAAGCAGTTAGGTACGATTTCTCATTTTTCGAATCGCTTACTTGTGATACTACTTTTATTTGATTGTTGATCAATGTACGTCGGCGTTCAAAGCATATATTAACATCATTTGGTCATCGTGCTGCCTAAACATGAAATGCACATCCATGTACGGTATGACAGACAGCAAGTACAGCAGTAACAAAGGTGAAATAGTTTGCTAATTTCAACATCAGACAGTGCAGAGATGTAGAATGAAGCATCATGACAAGTTTAAATTGTGATTTAAAGACAAGTTTAAAGTCTGGATAGTTACCTCTGGAGCAAAATGAAAGCGCTTAGACAATTCTTCATTTTTGAGTCGCTTGTGGGTGATACTGCTTTCATTTAATTATCGTCGTATTATTTTACAGAAAGAAGCAGTTCTCTTTTTAAAGATTCTCCCTAGGGACAAGTCTGCATTCAACAATAGAAATTCTTCCAAATTGTCAAAGCTTGTATCGCAGGTTCCATAATATCTTGCACTAAAATATCCTTCTTTTCAAATAATACTTCCTTGTCAAAGTTGACATTCAATTTCAACAAGTCTTACAAAGAGCAAGTTCTTTTAATATAAAACTGAAACTCTCATGAAGGATTTCGCACTCTATTGATTGGAAATAGTCAGATCATGTCTTTCAACTCTACCGCATCAACAGTGACTGAGCATCGAAATTAATTTGAAATCACTAGACTCAGCTTTTGTTGAGATTTCAATTGATATTAGACACTAGGTAAATCCTTTTCTGTCTCGGAATTTTCAGCTCAAAGTGTTATTTTTCCGATTTCATTATTGAATGATGTAAAGTGTTATACAAATTGGTAACTTAGAACTCTCTTTCTTAGTGCTGTATGAATTACAATTTGTGAGAAGCAAAGAAGAGCGGTGACTTTAAAATCGGCTTTTACAGCCTTATAAATAAAAATGAAATCAACACACCAAAATAAGTCATTATTTAGAGAAGCACAGTGCATGTGAACGCTTGCATCCCCCATTCGTAAATTCCAACTTCCAAGAATAACATGTGTGAAGACGAATTTCTTGTTAATGGTTTTACATTGTCAATTTAATTTAAGGGCCTTTAGAGAATGGAAGGTCGATTTTAGATTGCACCGAAGGTCAGGAAAGATCAGTTTTCTATTGAGTGCAATTCAGTTTCATGACTGAATTTCGGCGAACCAAGACATACTACAATGATGAAGTATTAATTTAAAGAAAAGAAAATTTAGAAAATCGATGCATGGTTTCATTCAGATGCAGAAAGTGAGAATAATGATTCAAGACTATCAAGCACCTTGCAAAGGCCGATTAGTTATTCCTCTTATTACCGATTAGTTTTTGCCATTTAGTGGACTTTTAGAGATTTTGGTAAATTTTCATTCAAATTTGGTGACTGATGGAAAGCCAAGATTTCAAATGTTTAGATGGACTCAACTCTACATGCACATTGTACATGAAGCTGCTAATCTAAAGTCAAACAGTTTCCTTTTTATCATTCCGATGATTAAGAACAACTGAATTCATACATAGAGTAGATTTTCACAATGATCATAAATGCTGGTAAAAAAAGTTATTTTCGCATATTATCATGTATAAATATACTTCGCACTTTTTCGCCGAGCCTGGGTAGAAGAGCCCAGAGTTTTCGGTCTGGACGCATTAGGCAAGGGCCGGATTTTTTGGTCCTTATGCAGATGTAATTTTTCGCCCAGGCCCGTCTTCTTTAAAATTAATAGCCATTTGAATATATTAGTAAATTATGATTATGTAAGCATGTAAGTAATGTATATTTCGAAATACTGAAAATCACATATGACCTTTGTAAGCACGAATCATGCGTTGCTTAGATATAAATTGCGACAAAAACATAATTTACGAGTTTCATTCATGAGCATAGTGGTGAAAGGAATGAAAGAATTTAAGTATCTCGTCGTGGATGCAGAGGGCTGAATAAATCGCTGGGATCTGCATGATTTCGGTGGAATGATGTCGTTGAGGATATGACTTTCAAGGTTCGCTGCAGAGGCGAAAAGTTTCATAGAAGCAGCTGTACGACGCTCCGAAAGATCGAGAAATCGACCGCAACCACAGTGACTGCCGAAGGGAACATTGCAAATAATTCTGTGACACCTCTTCTGTAATCTGTCAAGATCTGAGCTAAGATGCTGAGGTAGGTTCACAAATGCTGATGACGCATACTCTATTATCGAACGGATGGTGGCGTTGTAAACAAGGATAAGCTGGTCTGATGACATGATGGGTCTTAAAATTGAACAATTATTTATCATTATCTTTCATGATTAAGATTCACTCAAAATGTCTTCGTGTTCAGAGTATAGCCATATGAGTACTCATAAGCTATTGTACACAACCCCCAATTATATGCAACTTTGCATGCATGTACATGTAGGCTACTATATAGCATAATACAAGTGTACACCTATGTTTTCATGTTCGTAGATGCAACGAATTCATAAATTGCAAGATGAAAACGCGCATCTGCTCCTCAAACCGTAATTATAATTTGCGCCCGCAAAGGAAATGCCCCTGTTGACTTATCTCGCCATAAAATGTTTTGAAACTTCTGTTATATCTCGCAGAAACATTTTGTCATAACTTAGTCGTTCTGTACAGAACTCGCTGGTCTTTAAATACATTAATAGAATTTTTAGGGAGAAGATTTTGCGTGTGTCAAGGAAGCCAATAGCCCAGCCACCAATTTCTAATGATTTTAGCGTTCGCTTTGATAGTGATTGTGAACCATACAAATTATACTCAATTGCGCATCAACACAACACATGTACTGTTTGTATAGACATACTAAGTTCTAGAGTATGGCAATGAACATAATCCTAAGAACATGCGACCGGTTGTGTTTCCAAAAATCCAGGCCAGGGCTTGGTTTCCACCCTGGCAGAAGTGATGATCTCGACTTTTCATGTTTTTCAAATTCATGGTAGTCCTTGGCTATGTCTCGATCTCGTCTCTGGTTGACTGAGAAATGCAACCATTCACTTTGAAGTTAACCAGCTGCTATTGTAGCCTTGTTATGGAGTTTTCTCAGCAGTACAACAAGGGCACCTGGGTTCGAATCCCAGGGCGGAATTTCGGCCTATACAGGGTGTAAAAAAAGTCTTTGGAATATTGTAGTACTGTATATTTACTGCATAAAATACCGCAAAAACAAGTATAGCAAGTACAAAATAGAGCGGGTAACAAGTGTATTTCTAATTCACAGTTCGTAACAAATTCAGTTATTGAAAATGTCCACCATTCACATCGATACATTTCTGCATCCTGACACACCAGTTTCTAAAGGCATTTTGGAAGTGCATTACATCCAGGTTTTCCAACTCCGTCTGGATTTTGAGTTGTAGTTCTTGTATTGATCGGAAATTTGTCCCGGGAGTGTACACATGTTCGCGCAATTCACTCCACAGCCAAAAGTCGCAGACCGTTAAGTCTGGAGACCGAGCCGGCCACTCCATAGGTCCTCTGCGACCAATCCAACGACCGGGTAGTTCCTTGTCCAGGATTTCTCGTGCTGGGCGGTAGTAGTGGGGCGGAGCACCGTCTTGTTGGAAAATCATAGAACGGTGAAAAATGGGACTACTCTACCCTGGAGAAATTCACAATAGCGTTCGCCATTCATTGGTCCTGAAAGAATTTCGAAAGCGACGAGACCTCGCGCACTAACTGAAGCCCACACAGTAACAGACCGAGTCACACCAGATTTCACTGCATGGCGGATATGAGGATTGGTCGTATCCCAATAGTGTAAGTTATGTTTATTAACACTTCCATTTAAATGGAAATTGCATTCATCACTGAACGTAATTTTCCTATTGAAAGTTGGATCTGCATTGAGGCGATCAATCATGCTCTCACAAAATTGAAGTCTTCGGTCCTCGTCACCGTCCACCAGTTCTTGTGAATACGTGGGTTTATAAGGATGGGCTCCAATTTTCATAAGGACATTATGAACTGACGTATGTGAAATGCCCACCACTGATGCCATTTCGCGAGTTGATGTTGTTGGATTGCTGTCGATTAAGCCCCTTATTTCAGCAGTTTGCTCATCACCAGTGGCTGTTACGGGCCGTCCAGATCTAGGCCGATCATCAATAATGTAACCCGTCTCAAGGAATTTCTTCTTCCAATAGTACATTGAGCTGTGCGATGGGGCGGGCTTATTAAACTTTTCTTCAAACATTTCACATACTGTAGCCACGCTCTTATAAGATATTAGCCACGAAACGATGTGAGCTTCTTCAACAATGCTTAAATCAGCCATTTGGTAGGACACTTTCAGTACACTTCAATGAAACACAGTCAACGAGTCAAATGTCTCGAGTTAGCTATGCGTGCGTATTCAAGATCATGCTGTCTGTTATCGATTCGAATCTGATGACAGCTGATGACATCACACTTTCATCAATACGCGACAGACTTGCACACAATTCTTTAATTAACATTAATTTGATCAATTTGATTAACATTTATTTTATCAGTCCTCCTTTACTTATCATAAGATGATGATGCTATGAGATGATGGCAACCATTAGGCTACCAAGTATCCGAAAATAGCGTAACTTAAAAAGAAATAGTTTTCATTCTAACTAAATGCCTTTTTATTTTGAAAAACCTGTAATAATTCGAAATGCAGTTTATGCAATATTCCAAAGACTTTTTTTACACCCGGTATATCAATTTTCGCACATAACGGATGAAATTGTCATGTATCAAAGTGGAGTCCTATGACAAGTAATTACGAGTCATTTCAGACCCTTAGACATAATATCAGTGGTGGGCTCTGTCCTTTCATGCCATCATTGGTTAGAAAATGGATAGAAATTTGCGTCTCTATTATTTTAATGATGCTGATTATCGATGTGACTTTAGTTGGAATGTAATGCATATGTAATCATATTGAATAAAGTTCTTGCTGTAAATTTTTGTCCCCAACATTCTTCCACGAGTAATGCTTTAAGTAACCTTCTAGAATTTAATCAAAAGCAAGTGACAAAAATTCAAAATTTTTCAACTCAACGAAGGACTAGCATCACAACTAACATTACATGGCACATTCAGGACATGGCTTACTTATTATTTTGTGAACTGTAAACTGTAAATTCTAGGGAACGAAATTTCGGTTAAATTAGGCACGAAATTTAGGCATTAGTTCTAACCAACACAAGGCACGAGTAAGCACGAAGTTCATAGCGGTGAGTTAGTGCTCACTGACTTTTCCTTCGATTTCATTGGATAAACAAACATTTGGTTTGGTGCCTATTAGTGCCTAGTGGCGCTTACTGATGCCTCGAGGCACTAGAAAGGCACTAACTAGGCGCTAACTGGCACGGAAATTCGGCTTCGTTCCAAAGTTAGTGCCGTACAGTTTACAGTGTATTATTATCAAGTTTCCTTTAACTAAATGGGTGCTTTCAACAAATAAAAACGTCGATTTCAGAGGAATTTAAAAGAAATAATCGGCCGATTATCAGAATCACTGATCGGTACACCCTTAACAGAAACCTGTCCGGTGATGCTACCTGCGTTTTGAAAATTTCTTCCATATGAAGAAAAAGTGCCAAATGCAAATATTTCGTCAATTTCCAAAGAGAATGGAATCGTAGCCTTCAGACATTCCTCTAGCAAATATTCAACAATCCTACATGATTGAGGAATTAAAGAAACTACTGTTCAATACCTCATTGCTGATGCTGATGGTACCTCATACTGATACTGATGAATGGGTGAGACTGCACACCCAAAATTCAAAAGTTCATTGATGTGTTCAGCAACTGTACTTTTACGATTTATGGAGTCAAAATACGACTTGGAAAATTTTCGCCACACCTCTCGACATGCGTGTAGATGATGGATGCATCATAGGAGCTTCAAATGAAAGTAATAAAATTGCAGAACTATGGCACGATGAAATTTGACCAGGTGCTTTTTAAATGCATCAGGAAAGACGAATTTTCAAACCTTCGTGAATTTGCTGCAAAAAATGGCATTGTTTGGCTCTACGTATACCTGCATATTGCAGTTTTTCTCATGTCTCAATTTCATGAAGTCCCCTTTTCGACACACCTTCACTGAGTTGAGGATAATTAGGAAAATGGCCTTAGGGTGGCAACTTCTTCCTTCATACCAGGCATCGACAAGATCTCGAAGGACATCCAGACTCAACGTTCTCATTAGAATGTGATACGCATTGTATGTTTTCATGCATAGAGAAAAGATTCCAATAAAGAGATAGCATTTTGCACCTTAAATGTAGGACCGTTGCATATCTATGAATATATTGCATATCTCTAAGAGTTTTGAAGCAATCGGACCTCTTGAGACCGCCACTGTGGCCTTGTGATAGAGTGTCTGCTCACGCATCCGGAGACCTTGGTTCAAACCTTGGTCGGGTCAAACCTAAGGCTTTTAAAATAGGCACACTCTGCATTCTTGATGCACACTCAGCACAAAATGATAATGGGATAAATAACAACTCGGCTACATGGAAGAAAGGCTCCATGCCTAATGTGTGTCCGAGTATAAACAAGGTTCATTTATTTATTTTCGTTTCATTTTGAAGCATCATCTGATTGTGACTTCTACTTCCCTTATACTTTCGTCTCCTATATTCATTGTTGTGTCCCAATATTTTTGGCCCTGTCTGTTTGTACGCTTTCCTGTCAACTTGATAAGTTCCATGGAACGTAAACATCTTGCAATTTGTGGTGAAGGATGTCAGCAAAATCTTCAGTGTTCATCTTCTCAGCAGCACCAACTTCAAAGTTCCATAGAGATGAAGAAATTCATCATTTCAAGCATCAAATTTGGTTAAAGGGTGATATCGGACATCTGATTTTGTGGTTTAAAAATACGTTGTATTCATAGACTTGCAGCATCCTGATGCATTTCTGGTAAAAGGCACCAAGTGATGATTTTTCTAAATCTAAATCTAAATCTCATCACGCCTTGGCTCCGTGATTATATTAATTCCATTTAAAGCTCTGGTGATGCATAATCCACAGGCATGTCGAGAGGTGTGGCGAATATTTCCAAGTTGTATTCTGACTCCATAAATCGAAAAAGCGGTAACCCTTTTCATCAGTATCAGCAATCAGGTATTGCAGCCGCAGTTTCTTTAAGTCCTTAATTATGTAGATTGCAGAATATTTGCAAGAAGAATGTCTATAGGCTGTGATTCCATTTTCAGTGGAAACTGACGAAATATTTGTCTGTAGCATTTTTTTCTTCATGTGCAAGAAATTTACAAAACGCAGGTAGCATTACCGTACAGGTATCTGCAAGCATCTTCAGTGCATGTAAGTTAAACGCGATTGAGCCGATTTGACAAAATTAAAGCCATAGTCGTTCAGTTTTGAAGAATAAAATTGTATGGAAGATTGTCAAATGCTTTCGAAAAATCATATGATGTCATGGCTACACCAGAAAGGTTATGCAACTATCGAGGAGTTTGATAATCTCGAACTGTCAACAGACAAGTCACATACGGGTTTTTTGCATAACACGTGTTAGTCAATTATTGGTTATAGACATTTTAAATATGTAGGGCTAGACAGGTTCCAAAAATAGTGAAAATATGGGATTTTATGAATTTATTTGGTTTTGCATTGACAAAAAGCTGCAGTTGATTTGTAGGTAGACGTAATTTACGAATTCAAATTGGCAAAAATGCACTTGAGACGGCTGTGACACAAACTTTTCAACTGCTGCTCTTTTGAATGGGATTATCGATCTTGAATTAACAAAGCACGTTCTTAACGGGTCAAATGCGCCAGCACGGTGCTGGCAACATAGGCAGCCCAGCTGAAGGCTGCTGGCCATGGCCAGCACCCATCTTTTCCCTAATTTTCATGTTATTTTGTCTTAGATCTGCATATATAAGTAATTTTCAAATTGCATGGTATGTTTCGTAATCATCAAAATTGCGCAGAGTATGCTGATTAGATACTGCATGTATCGCTATGTATGCGGTATGCTATCCATGCAAAGATTTTCCTTCGTTATGATCCAGTCTTTGCTTTTGTATTTTCGATAACAAACTGTGGATAAACTATCAATTGTACGTTGTGAATTGATTAACATGTGAAGAGATTGAACTACATATTTGGCTAGAATAAAATACATGTAATTTAGGATGTTTCTGTCGGTGTTCAGCAAAAGATGGAGTTGTTTCATATTGTAAACAATTTAGATTATATCTATTATCTAAACGAATTAGTATTTGAAAATTTCGAAATCTTGCACGCACATGATCTGTCAATTGTTGATTTCAATCAGTGGGTAAAATCCGTATTGCTGAATAGCAAAAACATTGCGGTTGAAAAGGAACACTTCGAGCTACATTCAAGCTCATGGAGCAGCAAATCAAACGGAGTGATTTCTAGAGCATCGTACACTTAGTGACGTTATCAAAAATAAGGTAGTCGCGGAAGCGATTCTTGAAAGATAATATAATTTTTGATGGACCGTCTGCTCCACAGCAGGTTACGTGCGAATCTTTCTGCTGGAAATTTGACCACTTGTTCATTCGCTACAACTTCGAGTGAATAATGAAGGGTGAATTTGTACCTGGAAGTAGTGTTGAAAGTGAAATCTAAGAGGAAACCGTTGTGTTTAATTGCCAGTTGGAGGATGTTTTAATCTACTAGATGTCACTTGTAATAAATTGTCATGTAAATATGTAGAATTATAGGGCCTACATGAAAACAAGAATCTGTGATGTGTTTTCATTTGCTCGCACATTGAACTATTAAAACTTCCAGTTTGAAATTTAGTAGTTAGATAGGAGGAACTCCATAACTTCTTCCCATGTGAAAGTAGTACATTTATGTCCACGTTTTAATTTTTAGTAGCATATAATTTCAACAGAAAAAATCTGAAAATAGCATCTTTAAATTAGCAATTCAGTACATGCAGATTGCAGATATCATGATGACGATCTTTTAAGATGTTGAAAACATTATTGAATGGTTGAACGTTAACTTGTTTGAGCGCACTGTGTGAGTCAATTTTGACATAACAAAATAAGATTGAGCATTTACGTATAAAAATGTGCAAAATATTTGAAATGAAAAATTTTCTGGTGCCAGCACTGCAAGTAAAAAATACCATCAGCCAGCAAAAACCTGCCGCAAAGACCATCCCTGGTTATAGAGCATTATTCACAGCTTTTCATAGGTGTGCCTATTTATCTTTATTTTGCATCTAAAGGCTTCAAAGAATAGCACACCGAATCATTTGTGGTTTGAATTATGCTTGTGATTGTCTTGAGAGTCTTTCGGAGAGGTGAATAAGAAATACGAAGAAATTATGAAAGCAATGGCAATGTCCTTGGCATCCTTTGAATCGAAGCCCTCAGTGATTGAGCATACATACCGCTAAATACTACCACACTGCTCAACGATGCATCGTCTTAAATCTTTCATGATACATATGACAGCGTTCCTTCAGTTGGTTTTCACTGTTGAACCGAAAATGGTACTATTGTATTGACACTGCCGTTATAAGGTCACACTTGCCGTTGTTGAACTGATATTGCCGTTGATCGCTGATGAAACCTGTACTATGAAGAAGCTAGACGGAATCGTAGAAAATCGCAATTGAGCAACCGTTAAGGCGGATAGGCGAGAGTATGCTGAATGTCTGTAAATTCAGTAGGGTCTGGAACTGAGCTGAGGTGAGAGCTGATTTTTATTGACGAAAACGGTTTTAAGTCATGGCTCTCAAGAACTCACCGGCGCTCACGTATGGGCGAAAGAGCAGTTGGGATAATAGGTGGAAGACGCGAACCCAAATATTGGGCTAGAAAAATATGTGATGAGGTTGATGCCATAACTGAGGCTCATTCAGATGTGCGGGAAAATTTGATTATTCCATCAAAAGTTGATAAAGCAACAAGAAATGTCGTCGTGCTTCATCAGAAAACTAAAAACTGAAATACTTCCATTGCTTTTGAAACAAAATCATGGAGTGGACATAGGTATAATGTACAAAGTTCACAAATATGAAAATATTAAATACAAAAATGAAAGGAAGATATAAGTTCCTCAAATGCACAAGTTAAGACACTTTCAATTGATATAAGTTAGAAACGTTGAAACGATCAACGCAAACGTTATATAAATAGTAAAATTATAATCAAACTCTAATGACGAAAATAAACACAGAAATTCATAAGAAAAGATGCACAACTGAATGAAATCGAACAATTTTAAATTCAAATATTTTTATGGATTTGTATTTCACATTCCTTTCTACACATGAATTGAAATTGCCTTTGTTGGACTGAAGTTACCGCTATTGTCCTGATAGGTGCCGTTCATAGCCGAGAAAACTTGTACTATTGCATACAATCACACGGATAGGAATTTGTCTGCTCTATGATATCCCACACGCAACTAAATCTATCTCTGTGAGTCACTATCATGAACAAAGCGAAATGTCGGATTTCTATGCTTGCAACTATCATGAGTTAGGCCTCAGCCACACTGAAAGCAAAGCAAACACGGGCGTCCCGAGCGTCTCGAGCAAACGTATGTCCGTAAGGTATTAATCGCTCGCAGTGTGGCAGTCTACAACTGCTGCAATGATGACTTTATATTTGCTGCAAAACGCTTTGCTCGGAAACGCTTGGAAAAGCCACGCAGCAGTGTGGCTGAGGCCTTCCAGTCCGGCAACCAGAACGAGTTTCTGCAGGGAACGAGGCCGAAAGTGAGACTTTCACAGAATGATGTACACCCTTTGCCTACTACGAATCTGCACGTCTACCGAGTTCTAGTGAGTTCCTCTTCTTGTCAGACAGGATCAAAGAAAAACACATGATTATCGAATGGGACGCAGATTGCAGATTTTAGCTAAAATGAAATTTTACACGTCTTCTCTGATTAAACCAAACGTAATAAGCCTAGAGTCATAATTTTTGACATGGAATGTCTTCAGGTCATTTTCCTTCATTTTCATGCACCCCTGTCTATAAAGATAAACACATTTAGATTTGGCGAGCCTCTTAATGTCGGCAAACACAAACATTTTAAACTACTTTATCCACTTTCAACCACATTCTCACATACATTGCCGATTAGATGCATGATAAAACACATGCACATAATAGGAAATGACCTGAAGACATTCCATGCCAAAAATTAAGACTGTAGACTTAGTACGTTTCGTTTAATCAGAGAAGACGTGCAAAAGAAAAGCAGGTGTTTGTAGATGTTTGGCTCATTTTGGTTTGGTAGTGTAAGCAGCGATGTAGCTCAACGTTGCTAGATGTAATTAACAACAATGAAATTAGATAAAAGATAGATCAAATTGCCATGCAAAAGATGTGCGGCTGCATGGTAGGTAAGGAAGAGTCGAAATGGTGAAATCTGCAATAGTTGAAGATTATCTGCTTAAGGCTCATTCTTTATTGCTTTTTCTGGGCTGGAATGCAAGGGTCGTTGCAAAGTTGAACCCGTACATTGGAGGCAGGTCCGGGCCCCGACCCGTCTCGGATATGCAATAACCATCGCGAGGAAGGCAAGACGGTAAATAGAATGAATTACACCACTGTAATGCATTTCATGCTTTTTTAATAATAATAAAAAGCCTAGCAATAATAAAATAGTCAGTAATAATAAAACGCCTTCTCATTGAATTTCAGGATACTACGTGGTTCATCCTAGCTAGTCAAGCCATCTTTCTTGTAGAAGATTAGCATCTTCAACATTTGCTGTGTTGTTACAGAGTCCTTTGTCAACCAGCTGATCCTCATAGTTAATTTAGCGTCCTTTGAATTATTGAGCTGGTTTACTAAAGGTTTACTACACAAAAAGATTTCAAACTTGATAATGGTTTTCGTCGATTTTTCTCTAAAGTTATTTACGTAATAAGCTGCACCATTGACAAGCCTGATGTGAAAATCTATCTGAGCGAAACTGATCAGCATATACTCGTACAATAGAAACAAGCTGGTGACTAATTTCAGCATGCATTTCAAAGCACAATGTCCTTTAGCTATTGGCAATGCTACTCATAGGTGTTGCACCGAAGCTGGATATCCAGACCATGTATGCGTTCGTCTTTCTGCTCGTGATACATTCATGGGCTTGATTTTGTCTCGTTTGTGCGGCTGTTTTCTATCGTCGAAGCTAGCTACCATCCGAACCTTAGTTTTCCAAATAATTAGTTACTGCAGAAAGCTTCAATTCCGATGGGTCGGTCTACAACTGAAGAATTACTTTCAATTCTTTAAAAGATTGAATGTTCAAGTGCATTTGATTGAATGTGTTCCTATTGCATACAGCAGGATATAAACGGATGCTGAAATGAAATATACAACACGATGCCTGCAATTGGATAAAGTCAGTATGTTCTAAGTTTATGTCTCACCCTGCAATATCATAACACTCAATCTCAAAATAGGCTGCTAAATGTAAATATGTGCTGTCTGTTACGACCTCCCCAAGGTACGAACAGAAAAAAGGCCAAATCCCTGTGAGTGAATGTGTTTATTAAGTGCAAGGCAGGTGGTGGCCCTTAAGAGAGCCGATTTGGCGTTCGCAGAGAATGTGAGTGTACGTGCAGTTGTCAACTTGGCAATGACAGCGGTCGTGTGCCGAAGGGTCGCAGCAGCGTCGTTGATTCCCAACAAGAGATCGTGCGTACTGTAGGCGGGAGAGAGATGAGAGAGAGAGAGTTTGGTCCGTCAGCAGGGAGTTTTGATGTCTCTCCAAATGTGTAGGATCGATCATCCACCTGGAGCGTATGATTGGCGCCCAGCCACTCGCCGGCTCCCTGTCACCGGGCATCGCTTCGCCCTCCCGTCAGAGAAGGGAAGAAGAGTCTGCGCCGATCAATGGCTCATGCAAGCGACTCCATTGGTCGTCGCTGCCTTGAAAGTTAATGTACGTTAAGTATCACTTCTGCCGAGTAGTCTTGATGAGGAAAGAGAGAGAAGTCTGCATTTTCGTCACATCCCCCGGCATAAAAGAGCGTTGATAATCGGAGCATTGCGATGACTTGAAACGCGAAGAAATGTTCTCCAATCACCAAAAAAATGTTCATCACAACCTTTTAATTCACTCAGGATTTGTTTGGTCTCTGAAACGGATCCTGGGTAGATCTGTCAGAAAACTGGGAACCGGTGCGGGATAAGGCATCAGCCCAAATGTTGTCTTTTCCCTTTATATGACAGACAATAAGGTTAAACTCCTGAAGAGCTAAACACCAAGCGAGTAATCTACGATTCTTGAACCTCATTTTATTGAGAAAAATCAACGGATCATGATCTGTGTGAACTTTTACTGAACCCACTGAAGAGGCAATATAAATCTCAAAATGTTTAACTGCACTGAGTAAGGCGAATGCCTCTTTCTCTATTGTAGAGTAATTCTTTTGGTGCTTATTTAACTTTTGCGAGAAATATGCAACTGGAAATCTTTCACCTTCAATATTCTGTGTCAACACTGCACCTATGCCTACGTCGCTCGCGTCAGTCATGAGTTCGAATGGTTTGTTCCAGTCTGGAGCATTTAGAATCGGCGTATCACACATCATAGTTTTTAATGACTCGAATGCTTCCTGACAAGGAGTAGTCCAAATAAACTTTGAGGTCTTTTTTAGTAGATCGGTCAGAGGAAATGCAACCGTCGAGAAGTTTGGCAAAAATCGCCTATAGTAACCTAACATGCCGAGGAATCTCATTACACCTTTTTTGTCAGTTGGTGGAGGAAAGTTTTTCATTTTTTCAACATGTCCATCTACTGGCTTAACTTTTCCATGCCCCACTACATGTCCTAAGTATGTGACGTCGGCTCTACAGAACACACTTTTGCTCAAATTAACGGTCAAGTTTGCTTCTTGCAACCTGACAAACAGTTCGCGCAGAGATTTTTGATGCTCCTCCCAGCTATCATTATGTACAACAATGTCATCAACATAGGCTGTGACATTCTTCATACCTCTCAGTAAACTTGTCATTAGTCTTTGAAATGTAGCTTGAGAATTCTTCATGCCATAGGGCATTACTCGGTACTGATACAGTCCATCTGGCGTGACAAATGCTGATATCTCCCTAGCTCTTTCGGTCAGAGGGATGCCCCAATAACCTTTCAAAACATCGCATTTTGAAATATATCTGGCTTTCCCAATGCGATCTATACAATCATCGATTCTGGCCAAGGGGAAAGAATCGCTTTTAGTCACTGCATTTAATTTTCTATAATCTGTGCAAAATCGATATGAATTATCGGCTTTCTTGACAACTACACAAGGAGATGCCCACTGACTATTGCTAGGTTCGATAATTTTATGTTTTAACATATAATCGACCTCTTCTTGAATAATTTTCTTTTTGTCTGGGCCTACTCGATACGGATGTGATTTGATCGGAGTGATATCACTCGTTAGACAGACGTCGTGCTCAATAACATCCGTACGAGACGGTACATCGCCGAAGATGCTCTTGAATTCTACTATCAAGTTTTCGAGTGAATTTCCTTCGTCTGATGGCAGATTATTTGTTAGTGATTTCATATCTTTCAGTATATCAGAATTCGCTAATCTCGCGTTTTGATTGTCATTTTTAATTTCAAAATCAATATCTTGCACACTAAGAACCGAATCGGACTCAATTGATCTTGCATAATATTCCTTTATCATGTTAGCATGACATAATTGTGTATCTTTCTTTCGATCTGGTGTGCTCACGATGTAATTTAACTCATCTATCTTACTCGAAATGACATATGGGCCCTGATAGCGAGCTTTCATCGGATTGCTCACAATCGGCAAGAGTACGAGGACTTTGTCTCCAACGCTAAAACTTCGAACTTTTGATTTCTGATCGTACAGTTCTTTCATGGATATTTGTGCTGTTCTAAGGTTCTTATGTGCCAGTTCGGTAGCATTCAATAACTTTTCACGGAAATCTGAGACATATGACAGCAAATCTTTCTGTTGTAGATTTTCATTTAAGAGACTTTCTTTCAGCAAACCTAACGGGCCTCGGACTGCGTGGCCGAACACTAGTTCGAAAGGACTGAAGCCTAAGGACTCTTGAGTGGCTTCTCTGGCTGCAAATATCGCAAAATGGACACCTTTATCCCAGTCTTTTTCGTGTTCAATACAGAAGGACCGCAACATGGTCTTCAGCGTAGAGTGGAATCTTTCCAATACTCCTTGCGACTGAGGGTGGTAGGCTGATGATCGCACTTGTTTGGCACCGATCAGGTTTACGACTTGCTGAAACAAGCCCGACATGAAATTTGAGCCCTGGTCTGATTGTATTTCCTTAGGGAGTCCAACAAACGTGAAGAACTTCAGCAGGCTGTCTGCAATTTGGACGGCCGTAATTCTTTTTAACGGGATGGCCTCCGGAAAGCGTGTAGATGCGCACATAATAGTTAGCAAATACTGATTTCCTGCTCGAGTTTTTGGGAGAGGGCCAACACAATCAATAATTATCCTCGAAAATGCACTTTCGACTATTGAAAGCGGTCGAAGTGGCGATTTAGGAATCACTTGGTTTGGCTTTCCGGATACTTGGCAAATATGACATCGTCTGCAAAAGGCAGTAATGTCTGATCTTATCCCAGGCCAGTAGAAATGTCGAGTCACTTTATCAAAAGTCTTCCTTATGCCTAGATGACCTGCCATGGGAACTTCATGGCCTAGTCTCAGAATCTCGCCCCTAAACTTCTTCGGGACTACGATTTGGTGGAATACGGACCACTCTTCATTTGCAGGGACTCTAGGGTCCCGCCATTTTCTCATTAACAAGCCAGATTCCTGGAAATAATAGCCACGGGGTACTGTTTTGATTTCTCGCTCAGAAACAGCAATCTCAAATAACTTTTTGATTTCATTATCCCGTTCTTGAGCCGCTATCAATTCATTTGTATTGTTAGACTCGGAGCCTTCAGAATTTGGAATATCATTATCTGCAGCTTCAGTCCTTTTAAGCGCCTGTGAGCGTGTTATCACACCACAAGGAACATTTTTCCTTTTCTCCTCAGATATGGGCGAATCGTTGATATCAACTGATACACCTTTTCTTATCTTCGAACCAGCCAGATCATTTCCCAACAGGAGAGTAATTCCCCGAGCTGGTATGTGATTGGTCACTCCGACAACTACTGGTCCGGAAACGAGCTCGCAGTTAATGTTGATTTTGTGTAACTTCACTGTTCCGGTTCCCCAAAATCCTTCTGTGTCAATGATGTCTCCGGTAGCGGAATTTTCTGACAATGGCAACACATTTGATAAGATGAAAGATCGAATCGCTCCCGTGTCACGGAAAATGGTGACAGGGACCTCATTTTTATTGTCCAACGAGACTGTGCCCTCGAATGTGAACGGGAGAAAATCTCCTTTCGGTGAGGCTAAGACATCTTGGGAGTCGACTGTATTTACGGAATTTTTCTCTTCCTCTTTCTTTCTTTTGAGTTTGAAACACTCAGAGATTGTGTGACCGGTTTTCTTGCAGTAGTGACAAGTTACCGGTCTGGTGGAGCCGTTAAAAGGGTTTCGAACTGGTCTGTTATCAGACTGTTTCATTTTGGAGGCGCCTTGATCCGCGTGATTAAATGTGCTTTTCCTCTCTTTATTAGAGCGCTTACGAGAAATTGCATATTCCTCGGATAACACAATCCAAGCTTTGTAATCGTCAGGATCTTTGTCCTCGATAAATGTCTTCATGTCTTCAGGGAGACACTGTTTGAATTCCTCGATGAGGATTAATTCTCTTAATTGCTCAAAATTATCTACCATCATGGATCTGCACCAACGGTCAAATGCGACTTCTTTAGAATGGGCAAGATCAGAGTAGGTCATAGACTCGGATTTCTTTAGGCTGCGAAATCGATAGCGATATGCTTCAGGGACCTTTTCAAATGCTCTCAAAATGCGACTTTTGACAATTTCATAATCCGAACTCTCTTCTAGCGACAGGGTCACGTAAGCCTCTTGAGCTTTTCCTACCAAAACGCTCTGGAGCAACATTGGCCATATGTTTTTCGGCCATTTCATGATTTGAGCAACCCTCTCAAAATGGAGGAAATAACTGTCCACATCTGATTCTTTAAACGGAGGCACAAGCCTCACTACTTTGTTAATATCAAAACTGTCAGTAGAAGGAGAAACCGGCTTTGATTCCTGTAGATAACGTAATCTCTCTCGTTTAGAAATCTCCTGCTCAATCTTCAATTTTAATTTCAAAGCTTTAATTTCGGAAGTGTCCTCATCCTCAGATTCAATATCGCCGTTAACAAAACCATGATCAGAAGGAACGCGTCCAAGGGCCGCGAAAATGTTAGAGCGGATATCCGCTTTTGTTAAATTATGACTGCACGAAATGCTGAGGTGTCTAGCTAACTCAAGTAGTTCAGTCTTTTTGAAATTCAAAATTTCTTCGTAAGAAGGAATAGACGTCAAAACCTCACTGTCTGCCATTTTGAACAGAATAGATTAATAAATCTATGCTAGACGCGAGTATAAATGTCTATGTAACTATTGAAGACTGATAATTTAAGCGGTAGTTAACTGACGAAAACGCTAACGTAAGTAGCTTAAGGGAAAAGTATGCCAACGTAAGTAGCATAAGACAATTTTGATGAAATTTGGAACAATCCCGGCTGAGCCCCCAAGGCCCTTAAGAGAGCCGATTTGGCGTTCGCAGAGAATGTGAGTGTACGTGCAGTTGTCAACTTGGCAATGACAGCGGTCGTGAGCCGAAGGGTCGCAGCAGCGTCGTTGATTCCCAACAAGAGATCGTGCGTACTGTAGGCGGGAGAGAGATGAGAGAGAGAGTTTGGTCCGTCAGCAGGGAGTTTTGATGTCTCTCCAAATGTGTAGGATCGATCATCCACCTGGAGCGTATGATTGGCGCCCAGCCACTCGCCGGCTCCCTGTCACCGGGCATCGCTTCGCCCTCCCGTCAGAGAAGGGAAGAAGAGTCTGCGCCGATCAATGGCTCATGCAAGCGACTCCATTGGTCGTCGCTGCCTTGAAAGTTAATGTACGTTAAGTATCACTTCTGCCGAGTAGTCTTGATGAGGAAAGAGAGAGAAGTCTGCATTTTCGTCACATGTCATAGATGACATTCTAATCCCAGCTCGTCAGGGCCCGCCATGACCGCTGCCGGGACTTAAAACGAAGGGGGCCGAGCCCGGGCAGGTTCCAATTTGGGTCGATGGTTTAATTACATCGTGAAGCATAGTTAATAGCTGTCTGGTTGATGAACAATGCTGCGTTACATGACTTCTGTTGAGGCTCATACCCCTGTTGCTAGGAAAAATAGAAAATTCTGTGATGTAATTGAGAGAATAAATGAAGCAGATTTTCGAAGGCAGTCTCTTAAGTTTTGAAATTGTCTCAATAACTCAGTTGTTCAAGAGATTGCCTGCTTGCAGATCAGCAGGAAGTTGGTGCTGCAAGCTCATGGTGAGTCGTAGATATTTTTCATCAGTTAAATCAATATTTCCGTTCTGACCAATGTTCCCTGTTATCCAGTTGTTAATTTCCACCAGCATTCAATAAATCTGCAACGGGCAAAGTGTTTACTAAAAACTTGCCAACAGAAATTGCACGTGTCTTGGCAGATTCCATGTGACACAGCTTAATTCTAGAACTTGCCTTTCAATTTCATACTGCCTCTAGCATTTACTACTTTAAAATTACTTTGAGTTGAGCTCCTATGACAGGTACCGAAGAAATGTAGAGCTTTGACTATAATTGTCCACAGCGCATCTGTTTTCTCACAAACATCTCCTTTTCGCATGTGCAATCTTGTCGTCGTCATATGGCTTTTAAAGGGAATATCTTCTGAACTGTCCTGCAAGGCAACATGGAGGGCAACCGGCGCAGAGGAAGGCCCAGGACGCAGTATGTCAACAACATCATGAAATGGACCGGACTCAACATGTACGAATTGAACTGCGCAACGCGTGAGCGAAAACTGTGGCGTGCCATCTCCAATGGGTCGGCCGAAGTTCAGCAATGAATATGCCGCTTAAAGTAAAGTAAGTATCTTCTGAACCTGCTCATACATCGTGGCTCTAGCATCCAGTGGTGCATTATCCGTGCCTGTGAGGCGTTCGGTACAGAACCAAAGATAAATTAATTACCGAATTCTATGAAACAAAACTATCATCATTCTCTTGTTTCTATCCTCATTGATTACTTTACACCAAGGTTGCGCAACCTTTTACATTTTTCACAAGAATCACGGCCACACTTAATATTTTTGCAAACAACTAGGTCAATAGCCAATCCTTTTTATATTCCACCACTCAAATTAGCTTTCCCTGATGAATGACGCAGTGAAAATCGCATAAAGGCCTACTTCGTAAAGAATGAGTTAACAAGTTAATCCATATATACGTACGACCGACGGTCATTTTTGACCCGAATAGATTTTAAGTTTAAGGTGTTAATAGCACTTGAAAAGTTCAAAGCATATTTTTGTAAGGGCAACAAAATTCATTCATTCATGACAGGGCCTGTGATCTAGCAGGCATCCTTAATCAGGCCATGGACTTGAAGCTTGCGCGCGCGAACAAATCGAGCAAACTACAATTGTCCCTTTTGTTTCTTTTCGCTGATGACTCTAGCCATGAATGCACATGACTGTAACTTCCATAAAATGTTCTATTCATGAGTTATCGAACTGCTTGAACGCCTTCATCACGCCTGCTGGCGCGCATTTTTCCAAGCAACAGGAAAAGGTGTTCGACAGTTACTATAGTGACGATTGCTTTTCGATTGCCTTGAACTCCAGAAATAGTTGCAATATACATGCACAATATTATTTTTCATTTAGGCCTATTTCTCATTGTCACGGCCGCACGTTGCTTCTACTACGGCCGCAGGTTGCGCACCCCTGCTTTACACAATAGCCAGCTTTCAAGGCTCAGTATCAGATCAGAGATGCCTAGATAGACGAATTTTGCTGCCTACGCGCGCTGCAGTTGCTTTTTGTCAAACAATCACACACTTACACAGACGATGTTTGAAATTGTGTTACAATACTTGCTATTACAACTTCGTCTTTCCTTTGCCATCTGGAACTTCTGTCATGGCAAGCCAATGCGTCAAGTCATAAGAACCTATCTATTAATACCTTCTTCCTTCCACAGCAAAGCCATAATGATCAGGATTTCCTGATCTTACTTTCAAATCTGTTAACCGCGGATCTGCGTTATTCGCACATCACATGTAGTAGACAATACAGCAGATCAACAGTAGACGAATTTGATGACATTGATTTTTGGACAATTGCGCCAGTGAATGAATGCTGAATAATGCAAGATAGCAAGATTCTCATTGATGTAGTGCATCAATGAGGATTCTATAATTTGATCTGTGTGAAACTGGTGTCAATATTTCTTTGCATACCAATCTCACAACGCGTGGCAATTGGCAATTAACCACACGTCATCCGAACAGTCTGATATTCGCATAAAGTAGAAAGTTAGCCATCGTATACACGAAGTTAGATCAATACAAAGCAGAAACTACACATAAAGAAAGAAATAAGGAGCTCAGAATATATTTTAGCAGCTATAAATATGAACCATTGACAGGGTGTAATAAATATACAGCATACTGTTCTATTGTGCTTTCCTCTAGAGAGTAGAGCTCATTATATAGAGATCTCAGTTCCTTGACTAAAAATGAGCCATTGACGATTAATTAGCTGAAGGTCGTTAGCTCATGAAGCTTTTAAAGATAAAAGCTGTCTTATTAGACTTAATGCATCAATGCATATTGCAAGTCAATGAGTACATGGTAGTATATGAACTTCAATTTAATTTTCATGGAAACGTCTTTGTTTTTCATCACACGTTCTCTCATTGCATTCGTATGTCTTATACGTTCGTTCTCTGAGTCAATGCAACGCTTCCCAATTTAGAAATAAAAGCTTTGACATTTGACTTTAGTTAACATTAAAATCCTAAAGGCAACTTGGGAAAGAAATCCAATTCACGAACATCAAGATTAATCTATTTGATTAATGTGAGTCTATTAGATATCTCCTCGTTTAGTGGAATCAGAAAATAATTTCCTCACAAACGACTCCAGCGGCGACGGATCGGATCAACGATGGGCTATCAATTGTCTTTAAAATATGAGAACGTCACAAAAATCATAGAATGAATTGATTATTTAATCTCAATTCATTTTTTGATTTTTGCGACGCTTTCATATTTCGAAAACCTTAGATATCTTCTTCCACATTTTAAAACACCTTTTTATTACTTGATCCAATTATACGATGCGATCATTGAAGGAATCATGTAACACATTATTCTTCAAATACGTTTGTTAACGTATTCATTTGATAGTTTTGTTGCATATTCATCTCCTAGATGTTTCGTCGAGTTGTCCTATGTGAAACCATCGTTAGCCATGATACTGTGTCTTGTGGTCTATTTAAATTGAATGCAATTCTCCTTCATTCTCAAACGTCAGATTGTTTCATAAAGAATTGAAACCGGTAAGCGTAAATTACGTATACAAAGTCGTTTCCAATTTCAACAAACTTTATATGTTTAGAAAGCTTATGTTCTGAAATTGCTCCTGTGAAAATTTCATAACTCTAGATATGGCAGTCAGTAGACTAAATGAAGTTTCAATCTTTTGCAATTTTTTTGGAATTCAATTCTCATTTTTAACGCTAACCAGATAGCGTGACTATCGCTCTCACGCATGCATCGCTGAAAAGTCACTCATTTTCTCGCACAAATGGATTTTTATGCTATGCGTCTGTCGATCGGTGTTTGTGCATTGTCTAGACTACTTGTCTAGACAGACGAGAGCAATGTTGTGTAATCGAAAGACATAGATTTCATTCATTTGTCTTGTATCTCTCAGTACATGCGAAGTGCTGCACTGAAGGATTGCCAGAATGGCTATCTTAGGGGTCAAGCTGAGGCTGCCGGTCAGTTGCCACTGTGTCGCAAAAGTTAAAGGTCTCCAAAAGTACAATTTACTTTTGGTTGCGAAGAGGTTGTCAGCGGCCTGATAGAAGGTCTTCTGGCCGACCAGGCTGACTTCTCGCAGATCAAATCGCTACATTACCATTGTGGTCGATAGTGATCCCTCTACCTCTTTGTCTGAGCTTTCAGCAGGTTCACAGCTGTTTGGAGACGACTTAAGGAGTTAAACTGCTCCAGTCGTAAGAGACCATCAAAGCTGAGTCTGTTCGAGCGACATAAGAAGCTGAGACTACAGTGGTCAATGAAACGTTGAGACTGGCGGAATCAATGGTCACGTGTCATTTAGTCGGATGAGGCAGCTGTCCGATTAAAATTCAAAGATGGACGTCTACGCGCTTGGCCGAAGTCTGGGCAAGACATTCCTGATCGTTTGTTACATCGAGGAGTCAGGATGATTGCAGAAAATTGCTCATCTCGGGAGCCATTTGGAGTGATGGTCACAGTTCAGTGCATGTTATAAGGGAAAACATGAACTCCGAACGCTAGGTTCGAGTGCTCGAAGAACATGTTTATCATTTAGCATTCAGTTTAGGTGATCCATCATCTGATTGGATTCTCATGGATGACAATGCTCCATGCTATCGTGCCAGGGCAAACAGGCAGGAATGCGAACCTTAGACTGACGGCAAGGTCTCCCGACTTGAATCC